>PVKU01012219.1:0-37088 GCA_004027475.1 Anoura caudifer | reverse complement strand
TCAGTTAAACTGATACACCACTTTAAAAAAATGAAGGATAAAAACAATATGATCATATTAGTAGACATAGAAAAAGCATTTGACAAAATTGAACATTCATTTATGATAATTGAACATTCAGCAAAGTGGGAACACATCTCAGATAATCAAAGGCCATGTATGACAAAACCACAGCAAAAATCATACTCATTGATATATACAGAGTGCATCAGTCAGACAAGGTAAAGAAGTGAAAGGCATTCAAATTGTAAAGGAAGAAGTGCAACTATTATAGTGTGCAGATGGCATGATACTGTATATAGAGAACCCTAATATTCCAGTGGAAAACTATTGGAACTTATAAATGAATTCACTAAAGTAGCAGAATGCAAAATTACTATTCAGAAATTGGTTGCACTTTTAAACTACCATACAGAGATATTAAGAAACAATTTTGTTTACAACTGCATCATAAAGAATAAAATACTTGGAGTAAATTTTACCATGAGGTAATGCACCTGGACTTATAAAACTATAAGATGTTGCAGAAAGAAATGCCTTATGGTCAAATAACCTATGACAGAGGAGGCCAGAATATACAATGGGCTAAAGAAAGGCTCTTGCTGTCAGAAAAACTGAATAGATAAATGACAAAAAAGTATATAAGTAGACCACTTTCTTACACCATATACAAGTATAAACTCAAAATAAATTCAGCATAATTCCTGTATGAAATATCAAAGGCATATTAAACAGATCTATAACAAATATTCCATAAATATTGAATCAAAAAAGACCATGAATAGCTTCAGTAACCTTGAGAAATAAGAACAAAATTGGAGGTGTCACAATACCTGATATCAAAATGTACTACCAGTCCATTGTAATCAAAACATTCTAGTACTGGCATAAGAACAGGGATATAGATTAATAAAACAAAACAGAGAGCCCATAAATAAACCCATGGCTTCATGGTCAATTAATATTTGGGAAAGGAGGCAAGAGTATACAATGGAATAAAGACAGTCTCTTCAATAGATGATTTTGGGAAACTGGACAGGTACATGCAATAAAATGAAACTAGACAACCAACTTACACCATACACAAGAATAAAGTGAAAATAGAGATGCTTTAATGTAAGTCATAAAACCATAAAAATCCTACAAGAAAACATAGGCAATAAAATTTCAGATATCGCACATTGCAATACTTTTGCCAATATATCTCCTCAGGCAAGGGAAATAAAGGGGGAAAAAAAAAAAACAAGACTGCATCAAACTAAAAAGCTTTTGCACAGAAAAAAAAAAAGAAAAATGAACCCACTGAATGGGAGAATATATTTACCAATGACACATCTGATAAGGGGTTAATTTCCAAAATATATAAAGAATCAGGCAACTCAACAGTACAAAGATAAACAAACCAATTAAAAATGGGTAAAGGGCTTGAATAGTCACTTCTCCAAGGAGAATGTACAGATGGCCAATAGACATATGCAAAAATGCTCAATGTCACTAATCATCAGAGAAATGCATATTAAAGCCACAGTGAGATGGCACCTCACACCTGCCAGATTGTTTATCATCAATAAATCAATAAGCAACAAAAAACAGCCAAGGATGTGGAGAAAAGGGAACCCTCTTGCATTGTTGATGGGAACGCAGACTGATGCAGCAACTGTGGAAAAGAGTATGGAGTTTCAAAAAATTAAAAATAGAACTGCCTTTTGACCCAGAGATCCCATGTCTGGGAATATATCTTAAAAAACCCAAAACAATAATTCAAAAGAATTTTTGCAACCTTATGTTCATTGCAGTGTTATTTACAATAGTCAAGATCTGGAAACAGCCCAAGTGCCCATCAATAGATGAGTGGATAAAAAATAAGTGGTAAATGTACACAGTTGAATTCACCATGGCAGTAAAAAGGAAAGAAATCACCTTTTATCGTTTTGCGACAGCATGGATGGAACTGAAGGTGATTATGCTAAGTGAAATAAGCCAGTCAAAAAATACAAATACCATATGATCTCACTTTTATGTGGAATCTAAGCAAGGAGGGTGGATATTGGGCAAAAGGGAGGGTAATGGGGACATCTTTAAAAATGTAAACAATAAAAAATACAGGAAAGAAAGCAGATATTGCTTCAGTAAGCATCCATTAAAACAAACTGACCAACATAATATAAACAGAGGCATGGATTACGTGGAACAGACTCACAGCTGTCAGAGGGGAGCAGGGCTAGAAGACTGGATGAAAGAAAGAGAGGAATTAACCCCCCCAAAACATGTATGCATAACATATAGACTCAGGCAACAGTGTCGTCACAGCCAGAGGAAAAGGAGGGGGGGTGACAGCTTGGCAGAGGTGGGCAAAGTGGGGGAAAATGGAGATGGAAAGAGACCTTGTGGCTGAAGGCACATGATGCAGTGTGCCGATGGTGATTTATTGAGCTGCACACTTGAAACCGGTATGGTTTCGCAAACCAATATCATCCTATAAATTTAATAGTATTAATAAAAAAAATGAACAAAACATTTTTTTAAGGAAAGGGCTTTGGATTTACCCAATTCCCCTTCACATCCTAACCTTGGATTTAGTTTTCTTGTTTTTGATTCAGATACAGATATGTCAACTGTGAAAATAAATACTACACAACATCAGAATATATATTTGCTATAAATAATTTTTAAAAATCTTATATTTGAATTTGAATATTCAATTTTCCAGTACCATTTGTTTAAAAAACATTATTCTCTTCACCAATTGATCTTATTTGGATCTTTTTTCAGTCTTTTTCTTGTTTTATTGAAATATTTTTCTATCTTCAGGCTAATATGATAGTCATGTTATCTGTAGTGTTGAAATATTTGAATAACCTTTCATTTTATATTGTAATGTTTATATATGTTCTTCATTTCTTCAAACTAGAATTAATGTGTTCTCTCTCATTATATATTATTGTCCTAGTAAAGCATGTATATCACTATGGTTTTGACACATCTCTACCTAAAATATATTATAAATTTATGTCCTTTACCAAATTTTGGTGTAGCCATATTCTCCTGCATAATTCTAAATATTTCTTAATATTTCTTTACTTTTCTTGAGTAACAATTAAGAAATTTTCCTATAATACCTATTGACTTTGGCCATTTTATCATTTTGGCTGGCTTTGTTTACATCAATTTTTTAAAAATATTTTTTATTTATTTTTATCACTAATCATTTTTATATTTCATTCATGTTTTATTCACCTTTTAAAATTGTTTTATAATTTACTTAATGTAGTGTGTAGCTAATGTATTGCTTATTACAAAGGATAATGTCTAAAATCATGAATTTCACTGTAAGAAGACTTATAGTATGACCCCAAGCATTCTGAAATAAGCCCTAATTCTCTAATTATGAAGAAACTGGGTAATTTTTTATTTTGGTTTTACTTTGTCTTAACCCCCATGTCACGCACCAAATGTCGCATTGCCAGGTTTTATGATAGTGCTTCTCTTGGTCCCATCAGTGAGAAACTCCACATATTAGGGGGATGCTAAGTGATGGGAATCACTATCACCATTAGGCATTTGATTCATTTTGGCTTAGCTCATCCTTGGAACTTTCAGCCAAGTGGTCCCTTGAGAATTGATTCTCTCATTAATCTTTTATCTTTTCTTTTTTTAATCCCATGGTCCATGTAGACCATAACCGTTTTACCTTGAACTAAGGAAGAGATGTTTATGTTTACATAAAGTATGTTCAAATTTGCCCTTATTTTTAGAAGTTTGAAAAAATCCAATTTCTTTAGGAATGCTTTCCAAACTTTAGTTATTTGTGCTTGGCATGTAAATGTCATTCTTCTCTATTTCACACTAATATAGAATTTTTCCTGCTTTTTATATTAGTTGGTCATTTCATAGGTATGTTTTAAAGAATTAAATATGAAAATGCATTTGCAACTGTCAGTTCTTTTTAAATTGCTATAGCTATTCTTGTTTTATAATAAACATAAACATCAGGTAAGGCTAGCTTTTCATTCTATTCAAATCCTAAGAGATAATTCTTTAATATACTTGACTATATATTTATTTTTTGTGAAATAATTATTTTTGTGATTCTAGGCATAAATTCTTTGGGACATTTTATATTAATAAGAGAAGAACAGACACCATTACAACATTTAGGCTTCGCCTTAAGAAATGCTATATAGCTCCCATTTGCTCCCATTTTGTTTTCAGGTCAGTTACATTTTATAGCTTACATGAATTAGATCATTCATTCTTCCTGTTAGCAGTATCCTTAGGCATATACTTTTTATTGTAAATGGTATGTCCCTTTATATTATATATTTTAACTAATTATTTATGATGGTTTTGTATCTAAGTTTAGAAATTCTAGAACTTAACAGAAAAAAAATAAATCTAAAAATAATCAAGGAAGATTTTCATCATTTTCTTGTTTTTCCCTTAGTGTGGTATTAATGCCATTGATTTTTTTCATTACTTGAACTATACAGTTACTTTCAGAGCTTACAATGCCACAAAAATATAATTGTTCAAAAAATACTTTATACCAATCTAATCATTCTAAAGTAAATTGTAATTTAAAAGTTATGTGTTATAAAATGTATATGTTATATGCAAGGAAGTATCAATTCCTCATACTTTGAATTTCATAATATGAAAACAAACTTTAAATTCTTTATTTAGTCCTTAGAGTCAGCATACAAATGTCCCTTTAAGAAGTAACTTGCAATTTTAAGTTACATTGAACACTTTTGAAAAAATAACACATTGGCATAAAATACAGAGCTCTCCATGTAGTGTTAAACAGTGATCACACTGGATATACATAAACACATTAAAATTATAGAAAATATTGGGGTTAATTACAATTATATAAATATATATATTTAATTTTTATGAGCTTATTTGAGCCAAACTGACAATTGCCAGGAAGAAAAATCTCAATGGATTGAGAACATGCTCTGGAAAATGACAGTTTTACCACTTATTTTATATGCCACAATCAAAGGGGAAAAGTAAGAAGGTTACATGAGATCCATTGGTGGTATATTAGGAAGGATTAGAGATTTTGCTGAAAATAATAAAAACATAATACTTAGTTGTCACAAACAGAAATCCTTACACAGAAAATATCCAATATTTTACTGTTTGCACATGAGTTAGTAAATAAATGCATGCATGTTTCAATCAGTTATTGAACTATGTAACATGACTTAAAAATCAGTTAAGTTCTCTTTGAAAAAATGTGACCAAAAATAGTGTAATGAAAGATAATTGATAATATAGAGTAATTAATGACAAACCAATGGTAAATTATGTTACATAAACCTGGGGAAGGGTGTGAAGCATTCCATGTGAAGGCAGATGAGACTTAAAATTAGACATGAACGTTAGTTATATTTTGGATTGACAGAAGTAGAGATAGAAGAATATTTACAAAGATTACAATAACATAAATGTATAAATTCTGGAAAATTATAAAAAATGTCATATGGTTTCACAAGAGAAAAGAGAATGGCAATAAAACAAAAAATTTTTTTGAGATAGGGATACTCTTACATGTGAAATGATGGTGTTAAGATTTTATTTTGAAAAACTACGATTCTTAACAGTTCTTTAATCATAAATATTATTTGAAAATCTGATAAAAGTTATTAATTATTCTCTTTTATTGTTGTTCAAGTACAGTTGTCTCCATTTTCCCTTCACCACTCCCCTCCCATCCCAGCCATCCCCATCTCCCTCCCCTGATCCCACCCCACCCTTGGTTTTGTCCATGTGTCCTTGTTAATTATGCTGATGTATGTTACAAATCACTCAAGCTGGCTTGCAAAAGTTAATTAAACATTTTCAGAAATTTTGTGACCTGACTGGTGTCAGTGGCTTAGAGTGGGCTGTTGTGGGGGTATTTATACCATGGAAATAGGCAACAATAAAATCAGATTTATTTCCTTGTTTTCTCCCTCATTCCTGCCTCCTCCCTTTCCTTTCTCCTCCACATCCTCTTCCATTCTCTCTCTCTCCTATCTCTCTCTCTCTTTCCTATCTCTCTGTCCTTTTTCTCTCTCCCTCTCCCTCTCTTTTACAGTGTGAAAGCAAGTTGTTAACCTTTTACCAATATACCACTGATTCCCTCCTTCCCAACACTTATTTATTCTTATATACTAAAAATTTTGCAAACCAATAGTATAAGTTCTTCATAAAACCTCTGATCGTCTCCAAGAATTTACTCTAGTGCATTTATTTGGGAGTAAGATTAGAAACAATCTGCACTTATTTAGGAGTTGTTGGATTGCTAAATTCAAAAACAGCGCAGCACTGACCTTTTCAAAGGATTAATCCAGCAATGCAAGTCTAAATATCTTGGAAAGTGAAGGGATGGCATTTACATGCACGAGCAAGAACTTTATTGTAGTAAAAAAAAAAAATTAGCTTGAGCTATATTATTTAGGCAACCATTTTAAAGTATTTACTATGTGCCAACATTGTAATAATCACTTTATGTGCCTTGTTATTTTATCCTTCACATCCTACTGTGGCAGATACTAATACCTTAAGCTTAATGAGATATTAACTGGGTCTCATAGCTATGAAAACCTCGTACGAATTTATAGTTCATACTTGGTAGAATTTGAATGAAATTTAGTTTGAATATAAACTATATGTTCTTCAGCATTAGGCCATAAATGAACTGGAAAGTCTTTATATCTAAACAGACAAGCCTACTTTATGTAGGTAACATGATGTCATAAGCCAATTCAACCAATCAAGATACCAGTTTCGGAGAGGAAGAGAATGATTTCAGGGCACAGTTCACTGAGATTGTAAAATGCAGGTGGAAAGTGTCAGAGTTCTCTCTTATTCCATTAGCACAGTTGATCAAAGCTATGTGTGATCAATGTTTTCCAGTTTGCAAAGCTAGAAGAGCATCAAATTCAACAGAAGAGAGAGTAATTGAGCAGAATTTGGTCAAGGGTAAAGTCACCATGTCCAAAGCAGAGAAAGTTAAATCACTGTCACAATTACTGTCTCTTTTTGTATTCACAACGACTCTAGGAAGAAGACAGGCAACAAACATCACTAAGGTTTTTATTTATCTATATATATCCAATTCCTAAAGAACACTTGACACATGAAAATAGTTTTCAGTAATACAACAGCTAAATTAATCATTATTCTCATTTTGTAGTTGATAGCGCTGAGGGTTTCTTGAGTTCACTTAACTATGAATGATAGGAGGCGGAATTTTTAAAAATATTTTATTTATTTATTTTTAGAGAGAGGAGAAGGGAGGGAAAAAGAGGGAGAGAAATATCAATGTGTGGCTGCCTCTTGCATGTTCCTAACTGGAAACTGGCCCGCAATCCAGCATGTGCCCTGATTGGGGATTGAACCAGTGACCCTTTGGTTCACAGGCCCACCTGAAATCTGCTAAGCCACACCAGCCAGAGTTTAGAAGGCAGGGGTGTCCAACCTTTTTGCATCTCTGGGCCACACTGGAAGAAGAGTTGCTTTGGGCCATGCATGAAATACATTGCGATATATAATCACCAAAAAAAAAAAAAATCTCATAATGTTTTAAGTAAATTTTCAATTTTGTGTTGGGCTGCATTCATAGCCATCCTGAGCCACATGTGGCCTGCGGGCCGTGGTTTGGACACCCCGACACCATTTGGCATTGAAGTTCAGGATTTTAATTCAGTGGGAAAGACTTCAGTTTCTGAACCACCCTGTGTTCCCCAAAGACTTGAGGCTGATGACCTGTTTTCCTCACTATCTCATGAGACTTTCATTTGCTCTTTTGTCAAATGGCATCAATTCAGTAAATTAAAGAAAACAGATGGAGAGGCACATCCAGTTGGCAGTACACAATCCACTAAAGTAATTAAGCAATTTCTTGCAGGAACACATTCCTTCCTCGAATACAATAATGGGGTAGCATTATCAATGTTCTTCTTACAGAGGATGAAGAGCATTAAGAAAATTAAGCATCATTAAAAGGCTTGCAATGAAATTGCTTAGTAAACTATTAAAGTTAAACCCATTTTTCATTCACCAAAATGTTTGTGTTCTTATATTTTGTGAACATTAATTTAGTGCAGGGAAAAATGTAGAGAAAGAAGGTGGAAAACCAAAGAGACTGGCGTAGTCTTACACCAAAGGCGATTAGTGGCATGTTTCCAACTGGGTGTTATAAAAACCTTAATTAGAAGGCTCTTCTCAATAAATTGTCTAGCAACATAAACTGAAAGGAAAAACAGTATAGAGAGACTTGTCTGTGAAACCTGGGCTGGTGTATAAATTCCATTTATAAATTTGCCAAAGGTAGCTATCAGCTGAAGGAAGTCCGTAACTAACATACACATACCCAGCATTTCCTTTTATTTGTTTATTGTCTTTCCTCCTCAGAACATAATCTTTATTAGGGCAGGACTTTATTTTGTTCACCTCTGTATCCCCTCCACCAAGAACATGATGCAGCAGTTTGTAGACACTCAATAAACATTTATTGTATCAAAAAGCAAAACTATCCATATTACTTTTAGGGGATGCTAAATTTACCAAGCATACAGACACAAAGTTTTCATCTCAGACCTTTTATTAGCACAAAGGTTATGGTTTGATTTGGTATTGGGAGAACTCTGCTTTTAATCTCATGCATTTCTTAGCAATTTTAGTCTCTTATTTTAAGAGAAATAAATTCTACATTGTGTTACATCAGTAGTAAATGAGTAGTTAAAGTGAGGGAGGAAGCAGAAGATGCCTAGTGCTCTTATTTGTGGTTTGCAGCCTATAAATAAATTTATTACCTTTTGGAGAGCGTAAGATGTTTCCTAATCTTTGGAAATAAGCAGGAATTATCAGGTTTACAAATGAAGCATAAGAAAACCTGGAGGATGGGGACCTAGAAATAATTTTATTCATGCGAAAGGACAGATCTGGTTTATTCGGAGATACATTGTCTGTTTTAAAGCCAGGGAATGTCTCTCTTTATTACCTTCCTTTTATCCCAGCCAGCATCTCCTTCACATCCTATAGCTGTGGGTCAGAAGAAGCATTCTACCTGCAAAATGCACACACACACATTGCAGTAATTATAAGCTATTCATATTTCAAGGAGGTATGGGAGTAACACGGCATGAAAGGGGCCACCTGGATTGCGTCATGATTGTGTATGTGTGCTCAGTTGTGCGTACTTGTGAAGCATTATTTTTTGTACCACCCCTAACAGTTGAATTTTCTCAACCTTTAAAATACAGACATTCCAGTTCTAAATCTTGGCAGCAGCTGTTTCTAAGCAAATAATTTACCAAGCTGCTTTGCTGTGGCATCTTTCATTTTATTTTTTTAAATAGCAACATTATACAAGAACCCTGTATTTGGACAAAACTTTCAAGGTGGTAAAGATTGTCATTAGTATTCCCCAGCTTTGTAATTCTGTATATTTACACCAGCTCACACATTATCCTTATGAAGTGGGTATTCTCTTACTCTGCCTCATGTGAGTAACATTCTGTCTATGTCACTGAGCAATAGGTGCTCTAAGAAAGTAAATGGCTTTCAATTGTTATAAAGTATAAATTATAAAATATATAAATGTGTTACCTCTGTTGAGTAATTATATTTTAACAGAGGTTTAAGTATAAAAAGGTGCAACACTAGGGACAGTTTACAACTAGGATATGTATAGTATTATCAATCACTATGCACCTGCTAATGGTAACTTATTTGTATACTTTCTATATATTTTACCCTTGTTGTTAATTTAGACAGAGAATTTCACCTTTGATTTCACATATGTAGGATCTCCTTTTAAATGTTATTAAATTTTTAATTAAGAAATACATATGAAGGGCTCTCTATATATCAGTTAAGTCCATTTCATCTAGAGTGTTGTTCAATGCCACAATATCTTTGTTGATATTTTGTTTGGAAGATCTGTCCATTTTTGACAGTGGGGTGTTGAAATCCCCTACTATAATTGTGTTGCTGTCAATATCTTTCTTGAAGTCCTGTAAGATTTTTCTTTACATATTTAGGTGCTCCTCCGTTGGGTGCATATATATTTATAACCTTTATGTCTTCTTGGTGGATTCTTCCCTTGAGTACTATGAAGTGACCTTCTGGGTCTCTCTTTGTGGCTCTTCTTTTGAAGTGTATTTTGTCTGATATGAGTATTGCTACCCTGGCTTTTTTTTCCTGTCCATTTGCTTGGAAAATTTGTTTCTAGCCCTTCACTTTGAGTCTGTGTAAATCTTTTTTCCTGAGGTGGGTCTCTTGTAGGCAGCATATGTGTGGGTCATGCTTTCTTACCCATTCAGCTATTCTATGTCTTTTGATTGGATCATTTAATTCATTTACACTTTAGGTTATTATTGATAGGTAGTTATTCACTGCCATTTTTGTACCTGTGTTCTTCTCCCTCTTTCTCTCTTTTCCTTCCTTTCCTTAAAGCAGTCCCTTTAGTATCTCTTGCAGAGCTGGTTTGGTAGAAGTGTATTATTTTAGACTTCTTTTGTCTGGGAAGCTCCTTATTTGGCCTTCTATCTTGATTGAAAGCCTTGCTGGGTAAAGTAGTTTTGGTTGCAGGCCTTTGGTTCTCATTACTTGGAATATTTCTTACCATTCTCTTCTGACTTGGAGCATTTCCATTGAGAAGTAATCTGCTAACCTTATCAGGGCTCCCTTGTATGTTTCTTCCTTTTTCTCCCTTGCTGCCTTTAAGATTCTTTCTTTGTCTTGGGATTTTGCCATTTTAATTATGATGTGTCTTGAAGTGGGCCTCTCTGGGTTCCTCTTGATTGGGATTCTCTGTGTTTCCTGGATTTGTGTGACTTTTTCTCTCATCAAATTAGGGAAGTTTTCCATCCTTACTTTTTCAAATAGGTCTTCTATCCCTTGCTCTTCTTCTTCTCCTTCTGGTATCCCTATTCTACGAATATTATTAGGTTTCATATTTCTTGTATTTCTCTTAATCCCTCTTCATTCTTTCTGAGCCTCTTTTCCTTTTCTTGCTTTTTCTGAGTGTTTTTTCTACTTTGTCCTCCAACTCGCTTATCTGATCTTTTGCTTCATTGATTCTGCTTTTGATTCCTTCTACTGTGTTCTTCAGTTCAGAAATTGTATTCTTCATTTCCTCTTGGCCCTTGTTGATAGTTTCTATTTCCTTTTTCATGTTGATATAGTTTGCAGTGAGTGCATTGTAGCTTCCCTGTAGTTTCTGGTAGCTCATTGAAAGCTCTTGGAGCTTCCTGACAACCATTGCTTTGAACTCACTATCTGATAGTTGAGTTGCCTCCATTTCATTTAGCATTTTTTCTGGGGCTTCTTCCTTTCCTTTCATTTGGGGATTGTTTCTTTGTCTTCCCATTGTTCGTGAGACTCTTCTTGTCAGCCTCAGCTTCTTAAATTGACCTTTTCTGGCTGCCTGGGTTCATGGTGTGAACTTCTGTGGTAGAACACCTGTGAGATTCAGTGGTGCAGTCTCCTTCGGGTATCCTGGTGTTCACAGCTTCCACTGTCTCAGCTGTTGGAATGCCCCCTCTTTGGGACCAACTCTGGTTTTTTCACAGTTCTAGGATTGTTGTTGTTGTTTTTTTTTTTTTTTTTCCTCTTCTCACTTGTGGGTATTTAAAAAGAGATAAGAGGGAGAAAAAAGTGAAAAGAGAAGAAAAAAAAGGAAGGAAGAAGAGATAAAATTGGAAAGAAAGGAAGAAGGAATAAAACAAAAAGAAGTAATAGGAAACAAAAGGAGTTGAGGGGTAAAAAAAGATAAAAATAATGAAAAAATAATAAAAACATTAAAAAAAAAAAAAACCCTCTTGCTGTTTTCAAACTTGCCAAGCCCCTTTGTCTGCTATTGATGGCTGCAGTGGCCGAGGAGTGACGAGGGGTGATGGTATCGCTTTTCTCCCTGTTCAGCACTCAGTTATCTTTGGGCTACTCTCCCCAGAGCTAGCCCAGCGTCTCTCCACACAGGGCATTGGCATATGTTCTAAAGTTCCTGGGGAACTCCCACTTTCCCGAGTTTATGGGTGTGAGCTTGGATCTCCTTTACAGTGGGCACCTACCCTGAGTTTTTGGGTGTGAGTTCCAGATTTCCTGCTTTGCGTGCACTCACCCTAATTTCGTGGGAGTGAACTCCAGGTTTCCCATGGATTGTGTGCAGTCCCTAGGTTCACATGCGTGAGCTCTGGTTCTCCCACAGATCGCTCGCATTCTCCGGGTTCCTGGCATAGGTTGCGGGTCTCTGGTCAAGCGCGGGTACCTCCAGTTGGTTGTGCAGTTGTCTAGTTCACATGTGCAGGCGCCTCCAGTTGCACAGGCTCCGGCGTGCACTCCTCCCAGGGCTATGCACGAGTGCTCACATCCCCAGAGTGTTTGTCACTGAGACCTTAACTCCTCTCTGTGAGACTTCAAGCAACCAGGTCTCTCCCGGTGCTGCTCAAACCTTGTTTGGCTGGGGAGGGAGTGGTTGACCTGGCTCCTTCCCTAGAGTCCTGTGGCAGGCCTGGCAAGTGACTGGCCTGGGGACCTCGGCCACCCTGGTCTCCGTGCTGCTCCCTGGGCTCTTATCATTCTGAAGTGCTCTCCTTACCGTCTGTTTTTTTAATGTCCACTACAATTTTCTATCTCCTGTTTTCAAATGTGCTGTTTCTGTTGGTTGTTTGCTCTGTTCCTCCAAGGTCGACCAGGTTTTTCTCCCGTGTGTAGGGGGAAGTGGAATCTGCTCCCTCCTACTGTGCCACTGTCTTCCAAGCCATTTCTATATAATCCAGTTGGCAAGGTCTTAGTTTTAAGTCATATGGTTTTCAAAGTAGAAACAAGTATATTTTTCCATTTACCTATTCAATGTCAACAAATTTTTTTTTCAAAGACATATCTTGGTATAACAGTATAAATGTAAAAAGCTTTTAAAAATTAGGTCTGCACAAATATAATTTTTTGTTTTGTTTGAGATGTTCTTATTGGTTTCTTCAGGACATTATAATTATATTTCATAAAAGAAAACAAATGCTTTTAAGAAAAGTACCTGAAATGGTAGAGTGATTAGTGGAAGAACTGTGTCAAGAACACTTATTTAGGGTAAGGAGAAGGAAAATGAATCACGGAGGAAGCTATGATCAGGAGACTAAAAGGACCAGTGCAGCATTATAGTCTCTGGGGAAGCAAAGCAGGAAAGAGTTTTCATGAGATAGGAATCACTTTATTATCAGAGATGTTTAGAGAGATGGTGACAGTGGTATCATAGGACAATATTCAACAATGAAGGTGAAATGGAAGAAAATATTTAGAGAAATCTTGTCTGAAACTAAAGGCCTGAAAACCAGGAGCATTAATATCAGTGAGCAGAAAAAAATGTCAAGCTCAAACAAAGAGAATATATAAATATTCTGCCTTTTTGTTCTATTCAGATCTCAAATGTGTGTCTCATGCCTGCCTTCACTGGTAAGGGCCATCTTAGTCTATGATGATCATCTCTTCTGGAAACTCCTTCACAGACACGCTCAGAAATGTTTCTCCAGCTCTCCTGGAATCTCTTAGTCCAGACAAATTGATAAATAAAATTAATTGTCACTGGGAGAATAGATAGATAGATGATAGATAGGTAGATAGATAGATAGATAGATAGATGATACATAGATAGATAGACAGATCTAGATAAGTGATTTCAAGTTTAACATACATTCTTGAAAGGAAATAGAGAGTAGTGGACTATAAAAGGAAATTTTAATTAGTTAATCAATAATTCAGAAAAAATAAATATACACATCTTCAGTCCCACAATGAACCTTCCCTTCCCTCTATATATCTTGTTCATAATGGATCATCTTTGTTACAGTTCTGGCCTTCGATTTCCTCCCTATCACTAAGTTATCCTTCTCTTTGTCCTTACTAACACCTCTTCTAACTAGATATTTTTTCTTCCTGTCAGGCAAGATACCCTCCCTCCTTCTCTCTCCTGCTCCTCCCCCTCTCTTTTTTCTTTTCTGAAAGCTGTTTGGAACTTTTATTTTTATTAACATATAATGGCATATGACATTACATTAGTTTAACAAGCCTCTTAACATTGGAGTGACATTGGCTCACTTTTCAACACTCTTCACCTCAACAATAATTCTTATTGGTAGTTTAATTCAATCTCAGAGTTTAAATTTACCTCCATGTGGATGTGCAATAGAAACACAAGACATCATTCATGAAAATTAAGCATCTGCCCCTTTTTGCCCTTGCATGTTCCCAAAATGTGTTTTACCCAGTCTCCTTAGCTCATTTTATAGAAAACCCATTTTTCCAGTTACTTAGGCTAACAGTCTTAAAATTACTCTTGATTCTTTTCCTTCTGTCAAATTCCTTATGACTTCAGAGTCTAATATGTGACAATTTCTCACCACCTCCATTTGTTTTGTTCACTGGCATAACCCAGGGCCTAGAACAGCAGCACCGGGCACATAGCACATAGTACCCTTTAATAAATAACTTGGGAAAACTGAATGAATAAATGAATATATATATGTGTGTATATATATGAACTTGGAGAGGTGTTACAAAAACCATAGAAACAGATTTCTATGGTTTCCTCAAGTAAGTGTAAACAACCAAAATAAGTGTTGGGCAAGGTTTTTTTAGGGAGGAAGGCAAAGGAGAAATGATGTGTAAGCTTAAATGCAAAGAGAAGGTTAAGACCACTTTGTGAAACTTCTTATACTGTTCAGAGTTTTGAATTTCAATCTAGATATAATATAAAATATTTGGCAATTTTAAAGACTTTAAACCATACTAAATATTAAGTTAGAAAAACATCAACTAATCAAAATCTTAAAATTACAGTGGAAATCAATTTTATCATTAAAAATGGAGAGTGTAAACTTTTGCAACCCTGAGAAATATTGCTCATTAAAATGTTGAAAATATCAGCTGGTTCTTAAGTTACATTAATAACAAAAAAAAGCCAAACTCCTTTATTTTGCGTCACAGTGGTTCTAATTTAAAATGTGCCAGGTCAACTGGAAATTAACCTTTTTAGGTCATGCCCAAGAATATCATCAGAAGATACAAAGAGATGTAAAAAATACTACAGTGTTTTGAGTATTAACATCTAAGAAAATTGAATAAACCATTGAGATCACATGCACGTGCACACACACAAAGTATATACTTTTAAAATCTTGTGATTCCATAGTCAAAATATTAAACACATGAAATTGGATCTTATTTCCATCCTATGAGTGCAAATTTCTTATTTTATTTCCTTGGTCAATGATTAAAGAAATAGGTTCTGTAGAACACTTAGCCTAAAATATGTGTTGAGTACTATGGAGAATAGACAAGTAGAATTTCCTGACTGCATATGATAGGAATGTGGAGATACCGTCTTTTTGTTCACCATTGTCTCCCTAACAGTTTTTGACATACAGTATTAGTCCAAATTTACATAGCAGAGCCACTAAAATTCAGACCTCTACTTTTTTCCATTAAATTATCATATTTCTTGCATGATATAAATTATAAAACATATGAACTAGGAATATGTTCAAACTCACACACTCTGGGCCACTGTTCTCAAATACAGATTTTATTCATGCCAGTGAAGCAATTCAAGAGGAAGATCTAAATCCGGTTTTGTCAATAAAGTCATCTCATACAATTTTCACTATTTCCCTAGTATAAAATTTAAGTATTGTTGTATAAGATGTGAAGTTAAAAGTACACACTCTTTTGAGTAATGTGTTTTCTGATCATTTTTGTTTCCCACATCCAAGTAGTATAAAACTTGGAGAAGATGGTGATAACTAATTATGTCTTAATATTCTGAATAATTATTTAATTTGCCAACATTTTAAAGATAGCTGGCTATTAATGTATATTATTAGCATATTACTCAGACTTTTAATTTAATAACCTCATCTTTTCCTACAAAATGCTTGTATGGACACTAGTTTATCCCATCATTTTGATGAGGATATTAAGGCTCAGGAGGTTCAATACCTTCTTCAATGTAAGTATTAAACAAACACCAAAACAGAGGTATCTTATTCCAAAGCCCTTCTTTTATTTAATTCCATGCTTACCTGGATGTTTTTGCCTGACTGTGCTTTCCAAGCACGTGTGTGTGAACATAAATGTTGTAGTGATTGTTTTCCTTTTGCATTTGTGTCTCTCTTGCCTTGGGTGGCAAAGTTTTCCCAAGTGTGTGTGTGTGTGTGTGTGTGTGTGTGTGTACACATACAAACAAATATATACATTCATATATATTTCATTTAATGTGTATATTATTTAGCCTCAGAACCCAGGGCCAATTATAAACCTTAGATAAGAAAAAGAGAAGAAAATACTTCTTCAGTAGTTGTGTAGCTTCGATAATGAATCAGAATGCTCCTCCTGATTATATTTTGCTGGGTTCATTCTCCAAGTAGATATGATCTGGCAATCAGTTCCCTTTGCTCAGTCATTACTCTTTTTTTTAAGACACCTGCTGTGTCCATTATCATTAAAACGTGTGCCCAAACATTAGTTTCTCTCCTTCCAACACTTAGTCCATTCAGTCTGATACAAAATACTGTTAAGCAACAAATGATATATAACACTAACAGTTGGCATTAAGACACAAAGTTCAGTTTTAAATCAGTACACTGGAATTCTTGGGGTGAAGCTCTGTATTGCAGACATATTGCATATCTGGGAAGACTAATTAAAGCTAAGTTCAAAAGTAGCAACCAGAATTGACAGGCTAATGATAAGTCGAGCAACCTGATGTACAATTGAAGAATGTAGTTCATAAGCATATACATGATTGGGTTTAGAAACTGCAAAGATATTTTGACATAAGCAGCTAGAATGTGTGGTATAACCAGGCATAAGAAGAGTGAAAGGTAGAGAGAGATGAGAAGGTGGTAACCTGTGGTAAGATGAAGATTTATGGCACTGAAACCTTATTTTTGGAGTATAATAGCAGTGTTCTTCCTAATCAGGCTAGATCAAAGTGGCCGTTTAAAAATGTGTGTGGCCAAATCTTAGAGCAAGTGGGAATGTAGATTTGGAATAGAAATATAGAATTCAGTTTCTCACATTTTTGCGATGTTCCAACCGCCAAAAACATAGCTAGCAGTAAGTGGTCTAGTCAGTTAACAGAGACTTAAAGAACAAGCACTGAGGATTTTTATTAGTCAGGATTCTCCAGAAAAACAGAGCAAACAGGATGTGTGTATGTGTGTGTGAATATATGAAGAGGTTTGTTTTAAGTAGCTGGATCAGGGAATTATGAATGTCAGTAAGTCCAAAATCTGCAGGGTAGACTGGTCAGTTGGGGACCGAGGACAGAGTCAATGCTCCTGCCAAGTTCAAAAACCAGCAGAGTGGAGACCCAGTTAAGAATTGATACTGTGATTCAAATCTATAGGTTATTTGCTGCAGAAGTTCCTCGTATAGAGAGAAGGTGATTTTTTTTACTCAGGCCTGCAAATGATTGGTAAGGTCTACCCATATTATGGCTGGCAATCTGCTTTGCTCAAGTTCACCACCTTTGACTCCAATCTCATCCAAAAACATCTTTACAGAAATACTCAGAATGTTTGACTGCATGTGAGCACCAGGGCCTAGCCTAGTTAACACAGAAAATGAACCATCACAAGGGATAAAAGGACTCAGATATAACGTGAGTACAAAGTATATGCCAATTGAAAAAATAGTGTACATGCAGTTCCTTTGCCTCCAAAATGGGAAAATAATACTTATTTTCATAATAGTGTGTAAAAATGATGACAATAAGTGTTTATTAAACTACAGTATCTAGAACACAGTGGTATTCAACAAATAGTAGGCTCATCCGTTGTTAATAACTTTCCATGTCTTCTGTCTGAATGCACTTTTCTTGGGCCCTCTCCTGGAGTAACAACTTGGTCATAGCCTCTTGTTGGTCTTTAAGGCATGACCCCCACTCTGTTTCCATTCTAGCACAATGGAATGGGTCTCCCAACGACAAATCCCCTGCATTCATATCCTCTACTCTTCTACGGGGCATAAAGAGCCACTGCTGGACTAGTTAGACATTTTAATCTTTACATGTAGATGGGCTGATCCTAGGGGTTTTTTTATTAAAAGAGATAATACCCAAATTATCCAGATGAAAAGAAAAGACATTTAACCCCCCAAATTATATATGTTATTCACACGTCAACAAGCAATGAGATATTTTAAACACGTCAGACATCTAACCTTATAAAGGTTAATGTGGAATTAGTCACTGCCGTTGGAATTCCAGGAGGTGAATCTGGAAAACAAAAAACAGTTAAACTCTATACCAATGAGTCAGATCTATAATTAGAGAAATGATGTTTATTTAGAAGCAGTTAATAGTGTGTGTGCCCAAACACTAGAAGAATGCAACATTTTCAATCTATTTGCAGTGCAAATGAATCAACTAACAGGTCTGAAGCTTCCTGAATCTAAAACCCCCAACATCTGGCTCCTTTGTTTCTTCTCTTGTAGTGCCTCCCATGGTATTGTCGATTTAGGTGTTTAATTGACCACCCTAAGTAATAAAGTCCACGTCTACACCTGGAGTCCCGACACCCTCTTTGACAGCATGCCACCAGTCGGCAGGGCACAATGAACACGGCCCTGTTTCTGAAAAGGCAAGACCAACTGACTTAGTTATCTCGACAGATCAAAATCTCCTCCCGGGTTATCTTCTCATTAACCTCACTTGCATTTTGAACCATTTCTGACACATCTTTATCCCTGTTTTCCCTTTGTTCCATCTCCATATATATTTAACTGGTTAAAACATCTAGAGCAGCTATGACTCTTTAGTCTCTCCCTTTACTTTAATATAAATCCCCACCGACTCTGCCAAAGAACTTAGTATACATCTCAATAAGCATGAATTGTGCTACTCGTGTGCAAACCAATGCTTCCCATATTATGTGGCTAATAATAAGGGACTTTTTCAGACCGACTGCTCTCTTAATCGTACCCTGAATGTGCTGTCAATTCACCTGTGAACTCAAAAGATAGATTTGGCCTTCATTTTAGCAGGGGACCTAATCTGCTCCTTTTAGCTTCAAGTCAGTCTCTGACACTTTTTCGAACAGTGATCTTTAAATTATAGACTTGTCCAGGCTGCTGTGAGCACAGAACATGCCCTCAAATTATAAGTGTATTTGTGTTGGTAGGCAAGTGCATTTATTAGTATTAATGTATCAATTATTTTAATTAGTTCTTAAAACTTCTCTTTCGCCATTAATAAAGTCATTAGCTTCAATTTGCAAATGAAAATTATCCCGCTGCTTCCCATGCCCCATGCAATAGAGTCTGTCATTATCTAACCCAGAAAATCACTTCTTATTTCCTCTAAGTCCTTCTGTCCTCTTTTTCAGTTAGTCTAACAACCAGCAGAAATCTTAACAATGTTTCAAAAGTTTCCAAACTGCTCCTTCAGGCCCTGCACCGAGAACAGGTTGATGGTCTACCTCCTCTATTCTTTCTCCTACTTTATTTCTACATAGCTGAAACAACAGAACGCACATTAAATGAAAAGAAAAGTGCCTCTGAAATTCACAACAGTTTGTTGTTTAAAGCCAGTAAGGAGAAATGCTTTCAACCTCTACCCCATAGATCAATTCAGACATGTGATTATTATCTTTTCATTTAGTGAATCTTTTGCATGTGTACTTTAAAAGTGATTAATTTGTGAATGTTATTTGAATATTTTAAATGCATAAACAAATCATAGAAACATTTCTTTGACAGAGCAGTTGGTTCACAGTTGAGGCTGAAGATAGCATCAAAATGTATATGAGAACGAAACTAAACGTGAAACCAAAATAGCATGCTGCTCTATGTAAAAAAGACTCAGATTAAACTGTGAATCAATAAACAAATTAATAACTGGCTCACTTAAACACTTAATTCAACAGTAAAAATAAGCATACATTATAAAATTGTGAATCCAGCTTAATTCACAAAAATTTATCTTTAAACTCAGTTCAGTGTTACTTGGACAGTAACGACCCAGGGGTATATGGAGAGCCCCGCCTATTTCTCTCAGGTGCTAAAGGCTGATTAGAATGGTGTTGAATTTCCCAGAGATTCCACGCTAATCCAGGGTGTAGATGATTTACCTTCATGCTCTAGGACATACTAGACTCCCAAGAGGACACGACTTACCTATTACAACAGGTAGCCGTAAGGGACATGGGGTCTCAAATTGTTGCTGGAGGAAATAGGATTCTTCTACCTTATTGTTAGGTAGGATAGGTAGTAAACTAAGGCTGGGAGGCACAGGGAGACATATCTCACCCCATGACTCAGCAGTACCCCCGCCCCCACCCTGGGTCCAGTAGGATGTTCAGGCGTTCAGAACATTGCAAGCAAAAATAGTGCAGGAGGAAGGGAATCCTTGAGACTCTGTTCACTGGGAAAGGGAGGCTCTGTAGCGATTGTACTAATTAAGACAAAGAGCCTTCACTAGCTGACAAAAAAAGCCTTTGTAGCTGTACACTATTCCCAAGGTTTAGAAGGGGGAAAAGAAGGATTACCTACAAGATAACTAAAGTAAATAACCCCTGAACTCCAATAGTCAGTGCACTCAGATTAGCTACCTGAGTGCCCACTTGTAGCTTTGGCTCAAGTGAATGGGATAAATTTGCTAACAAACTTGCTAACAACTTTATTTCCTCTCTATATGGGGCATTTAGACTAGCCGGTGCCTGCTTGCAGCTTTGTGCTTGTACATGTTTCATAAATAAACTTGCTGTCTCATTTCCACTATAGGTGCCATCTCTCACTTGAATTCGTTTCTTGCAAGCAAAACAAGAACCAAGAAGAGGCAGAGAGACCCCTGACTTGGGTTTCCCGGGTAACAGTATAGCCCAAAATGCATTTCAGGAATACATGCGTAGGAGGGTTTAAGATATGGTGGCAAGATTTATTGGAGCGAAAACAAAGTAAGGGCTTATTTGCTGCCTCATCCATGATCAGGTGGCTCAGCTTCATCTCTTTAAAGAAATCCAGCCTCAGGGGCCGCAGGCCCACACTTGTCCCACCAAACCCAGGAGGAGGGCCAGGAATCAGAGCTGCTGTGCCATCAGGCTGGCCTCCAAGGCTCCAGTAGCCCACCACACACTCTATTCCCATCTGGTCTGCAATTAATCCGCAATGCAGTTTGGCTGGTGTGGTTGCTGAAGAGAGAGCACACATGCCTTGGGCCTTTGTTAAACTTGGGCCTGGGCAAGAGTAGCCTTTCTTTCAAACTATCCAATCCCATTCCTGCACCTTCCTAGGGCTATGCTGGTGCCTCTACCCATCCAATCCCTTTTCCCATGTTTCTCTACTCTCCTTTATGATTGCCATTTTGGTTTTTCCTGTGCATGCCACAGCAGAGGAGTTTTCCCCTCACTCTTTATCCTCCTCCTCCCTTCTTCACTCCCTGGGAGATTGGAAAGCAGGTTTTTTCTGCCTACTTGAGGATTAGCATGCATTTGGCAGAGGATACAGCTATTCCTGGAGTGACTGTGAAGCTGCCACTTCCTAGTTAATCTGGTTTAATGACTGAATCCATTTGCACCCTTTCTTTGTTAATAACTAGCTACTTATTGCAACACTATTACAGTAAGATGTCATGTCCAACAACTAAAATTCCATCGCTAATTTAATTAATGCATATATCGATGGCTTTTTTTGTAAGTAAATTTTAAACAAAAGCAAAGGGTACTTGAAAACATCGCATTAGAGAAAACTGGCGCAGATGCTGAATATCAGCAAAGGCAATCATGATCCAAATATATTGGTTTCAGTTAGAACACACACAGTGATAGGCAGGAACTGGGAATAAAAACACAGTAAGCGAGCATTTCCATGGCACTACTCCTGTTCTCCAAAGGTAGTGTTGGGTTATTTATAGACCCTAATTTATCTCAGGTTTCACCAACCAGATGAGGTAGGAGGAGTGCTTGCAGTTACAAAGCAGGAATGGGCTGAGATCACTTAAAGAGGTTACCCAAGGAATACACAGGGTGAGAAGTGCAGTGCGGGACTTGCAATCAGCTCTAATTTGCATGCAAACTATGCTCCTTTGATGTTTAAGAGTATGAATAACAAAGAAATGGGTCAGCTGGGAAAGTCATCTGTTTAATACTTTAAAAACCAGGAAACTTTTAGAACCAAAAATGGTAAAAGCAATAGAAAGGTTTTTGCATCTACAAATAATTAATATACATTATTGTAGGTCACACACTAGCCCTCGTAAAGAAAGTGAAGGAAGGACTAAAGGAAGAGGCAGACCACTCTAGATTAGTAGGTGGCGGATTTAACAAACCAGGGAATTTACATAGAAGACTCATCTTGGGCATTTGTGAGATAAGTAGATCTTCTCATTTGCCCTCCCAACTCCCCAGAATCATACATTTTTATACAGAGGCCTTGACTGGGTTCAATCGCATATACCACCTACATGGTCTCAACAGCTTACTCATTCAAGTCTGCCTTCTTGAAAATGGCTCTCAGGTGGCAAGAACTACCCTCCAAAGATAGCGGGTAGGTTGAGGAGCCCCAGATTGCCCAGATCCAGCTGGTGGGCCAACCAGTGTCGTGTCCTCTGGATGACTTCTAAAAATTACCAGAAATAGACCCATAAATTCCAGAAAACTTTTCTTCAGTCTTACACAATTCATTCAACTTTCTCTTCACCATTTCTTTACTTATTCAAAAATTGTGTAATTATACCTAGTTAAATATCATCAAATTAGCATTGGAGAGCCCTTCCACATATTAATGTCTAGGTGCCTTATAAAACATGTTGTCTTATTAAATCTTCAGTGGAATACTGCAAGTTATACCGTATTATCTTAGACTCTCAGAAGGTTGTCAGGACAAAGGAAATAAATAGTAATGGAAACATACAATAAAAAATAAATAAATCTGGTGAAGACAAATATCTTTCTTCTCATTGATGGTAAGAAAGAAAAAGCAGGTGATAATCCTCTCCCAGGGAGCTATCAGGGTCTCCTCTGCCAGGGACCAAGGGCTAGTCACTACTGCCAGAAGATTAACCGCATACCATGCCTGCTACCATGCCTACTTTGTCCATTAGCTAATTTAACTTGTGGGAATGCTGGACAAAGAGGCTGATAAAAGTCCACCACATTATGGGAATCCCTGTCCACAGTATGAGGCTCTTGATAAGTGTTACTTGCAGGTCACCTATGGCTTCATCTTCTGTGTCACACTGAGATGAGATGTCCATTCACACTTTTTTCCTCAAATTGCCTTATGATTCTTTGCTGTTGTTTTTGTGTTCTAATTCCTTGATCATTTAGACAAAGTGTTAGATATTGTTCTTGTGTCAGTGTAAATCCACAAAACAGGATATCTCTTATACCAAGCAGAAAAGACAAAACTTCACTGGAAAAAATTCCCTTTCTCTACTGCTTATAAGTAATGTTGATTTCTGATTAAGACTATGCTTCCACTTAATGAGCCTCAAGCTGGTGCCGATACATTATACAGTGCTATCTGTGAACCAGAATTATTTTGTTTCTCGTCATTAGTTAACTGGTACTAGAAAAATGTCTATGAGGCTACCATCATTCCAAGCTGCAAGTTCTTTTGAAAACCATTTTCTTAAGGATCACAAATCTTTTGTCACAAGTTTATACAACCTGACCTTAGATTTTGCAGGAACTGTATGAAGATTTTGCAGAGTGGGCAAGAATATCAACATAATAACACATTCAGCTTTGTTAGTTTGTGATTTATCTCTCTAACAGTCTCCTTTTAATAGGCCTTTATTTCATCTTCATTTACATCAACTTACCCTGCACACCAGTAGAAGCTCACCCGATGAATAAACATGGGCTCTAGTACACACACGGAACTTCAAATTCAAACTTAGCTAAAATATATACCCTCTCTTCCTTCAGAAATACATTCTAAAATGTATTTCATACACACGGTCCTCATTTTAGCAAATTATTATATATTTTTCTTGAGCAATCATTCTCTTTGGAATATATTTGCAGTTTGACAGTGGGAAAAAATTGGATGCAAGTGCAATTACAGATATGGTGATAACAAATAACAGGGAAATGAAGTATATCTTTAGTTACCTCCTCCTAGGGCATTCCCTCAGCTGAGGGGACTATAACATCTTCAATAGAAAATTACCAGAAAGAGAAGGGTCAACTTTTTTGTTTGGGAAGGGAATGGCAAAAGAGGATTTTCAGGCATCAGAGACCTCCAGATCCTCCCAGATTAAACTTTTTTCAACGTTTCTGGTAATATTATTTCCTTATTTATTTGAATTAGTGCCTCTTTACACAAATGCCAGAGAAAGCTAAGAATATTGATGACAATGTGATTCAACAACAAATCCTAAATCTGATTTTTGACCATCTCCATTGCCCAGTTGTAAGAGGACAGTTATTTCAATGTACTTATATATAGTCTGAGTTTCAGTTTGCAGCTTGAGAGGAGAATTTAAGGAATTGAGCTGGGCTATTCTTTAACTTTGCATTGCCTCAGGAAAATACTTAATATCTACCAACTCTGTGGCCTTTGAATTCTTGCTCTTCACAATAATCTGCAGCAACAGCTGTGCAATAGTCAAGGACAATTTCTGCCACAGAATAACTTAATTGTTTCTGCCTTATATGCTATGGACTTCGAAGCCATGTATCAAATTATCAACATAGTTTTTCTCCCAATTGTAAATAGATAATTTGAGGCTTTGTTGAATAGTTTCATTTAATTAGAACTCGATGGTGGCAATCAAGATGTCCTGACCTTAGTTGCATAAGCAAAAAGGTAATTACTGGAAGGAAAAGCTAGAAACCAGACCGGGACGTTGGCAGTTATCAATGCAGTTCAGATGTGCTTGGTTCTGACACGGTCATACAGCAGGAGCAGCCTGATGAGAACTTAGCTGCAAGGATCAAAGAGCTCCAAATATTTAGATGTTTTTATTCATTTTCTTACAATTCATTTTTCAGGAAAAGAATATTTAAATGACTAAGTTAAGCTTCACATTTACTGTTATATACCTGAAATAAATAGGCTGGCAAACAACAAAAAAATCAGTCTTGATGAGCGTAATGATCAAGAGCAAATACTCAGAAGCTTCTCAGAGCATAATTTATGAGCTCCATGTGTTTCTGAGACTTTGGGCATCAGTCAGTAAGTTCCACAGCTACATGGGAGAATGTTCATTAATCTATCAACAAACTATCTGATGATTATTTCAGATAAAGTTTTCAATCATAACGGTTAGTCATAGGTCTCTGACAACTGTTGATTATGTTTTTTTGTAAAATGTCTATAATTCACATATAAAGCAAACTCCCACTGCTATGGCTTTAAAGAGTGGCAGAATTTACCACCCCAAAATATGCCCCTTTGACATAATGGTTATTTTGAGCTAAAAGCACCAGAAAACAGGAGATGGAGGAAGACCAATTGATCTTCTCTTTTCTTCCTGGTAACAAGAGGTAAAACCTCCCATGTGAAAGATGCCTTCCCTGTACCAGAAAAAATAAAATGTCCTTCAATAGGTATAATAGCTGAGATATTTCTATACAGAAATTGGTAAAGGAATTCTTAGCTTCCTTGCATAATTTAGCTATTTTTCCATATATACCTTTGTATACTGAACCTACTATGAACTCGTTTAGGTTCTGCCACTTGTTTGGATCTTCTTTTCCTTGTGCGTGCTCTCACGTCACATGAGACACACACGTGTATGCTTTTCTTCTGTTAGTCTGTCTTCTTTTTAATTATTAGGCTCAGACAAAAACCCAAAGCAGGTAGAGGTAAAAATTTGCTTCTCCTATACCTCTTAGTTTTATTATGCTAAGTTTAGTAGCAAGATATTGAGGAGTAAGAAAAAAATAAATTCAATTCTCAAGTTTGAAATTTATTAGCTATGTGATTATTTAGTAAATTTCTTAAACTCTCCACATCTCAGATTTCTCATCTATAGAATGGAAATAAAAATGTGCATATCAGGTTGTTGCTAAAATAAATAAAATCTGTATACATGGGTTCAGCTTAATGACAGGCAAAAGTACAGATTAAAAATATGGCAACTTTCACTATACTTTCAATCTCCACTCTATCTTCTTTAATTAGAGCTGTCCTTTTTTCCATATTTTCTACATGCATATCAGGCTTGGGGATATATAAGATATATAATTTTAGTCCTTGTAATTTCTCCTGGTGATCTTTTTCTATTAATGCTTTCCTGGGTTCATTACCTTTTCCAACTCTATCCATAAAAAACAAAGACTTTGCCGATCTAACGCCTCTTCATTTATTTTGCCAAATTGTGTCATCTTTCATCAGTTGTTTTCTGACATATATGTCATTGAATTAAGTGGTGCAAAAATCCAACCCTCCCATTCAATTGAAGAGTGATTGGATAAACTGTTGAAGGGAAAATCAGAATCTTAGTAGATGTTAAGAGTATGAGATTATCTTTGAGATATTTAGAATAATAGTGCAAGAACAAAGCTGGAAGACAGGGAAGTCAGGTTCTCGGCTCTTGAGCCATAGCCCTTGAGCCATCACCACAGGAAAGATTCCTAGTCATCTAAAAGGCACATGCTTGCAAGAAGCATCACATAAACATTGCATTTCAATTCCTAACTGCAGGCACAGCCCTCTGCAATGATGTGCATTAGAGGCCCTGATCACATCCCAGGCCTATAAAATGTAGCCTTATTTCTCCAGGAAAATCACAGCCGGAGATCCAAAATATTTCTAAGTTCGATAAGTATAGTAGACATATAACAATAATTTTTTCACTATTGAGATAAGAACACTAAAAGTGTTGTAACACAAAACCATGAAATGTTTTCTTGCTTCTAAGAGCACTCAAACTGGAGCATTTTCCACTAAAAAAGCTTGAAAGAGATTACTTCAAGGTCAATAAAACATGTTCCACTGTACTTTGAAAGTAAATTTGTGAAAATTATTATCCTAAAAGTAATGCATGGTACAGACTAAAAATATAAATTGCATTCTCATGTCTACTGGTAGGGCTACATGGAAACATTTCTTTCAAATTTTCTATTCTCTCTCTCTCTAGCTCTCTCTCCCTCCCTCATTTTATACTTCTCTGATAGAGAACAGAATGAACATCAATCACTAAGTGTTTCACAGAGTCATACAAAACCAGAAACTTGTATTAAAAGAAATCCTTCAATTGGGGAAAATTGCTTTTGATGAAAAAGTGGAATGAAAGACTTAACTATTACACTTCTTAAATTTTAAATGCATTCTCTGAAAATATGAAACATTGATAATAGAGATAATGAATCAGTTCCAATACTTATTGTGTGATATTTTAAACCTTAGTTTATCTTCAAAATGGCAAAAACAAATCTTCACAGTTATATTAGTGAAATAATATGGGATAATAAACTCCAACTTGTGTGTTGAAATGCCTAATCAGAGTAAACCTTTATAAATAATAATTAAATTGTTTTAATCATTATCAACTTTTGTAATATTATCATTTATATAATATAAAACAGCAAAATTAAGCTACATTTGTTAGTAATCTCACATTTTGTACCATAAATTCAGGTGGAGGTCACTGACCATCATAGAAAACTCAAAGAAAACACAGTAAAATAGATATACTCAATATTAAATAGGCAAGAACTAAATATATATATATATATATTTGTTATAATTCAAGTGTCATTAGGCATTATGTGGAAGCCTAGAAAATAATAGCAAGATCTCAAAAGCAAAACAAAAAATTATGTTTTATAACTATAAAATTGGAATAACTTCCATTCTTATTACATTTTTAGGTTTCCTAAATAGAGGCCGAATCTCATTTTCTGTCACATCCAGAGACATAGATAAAAATACAGAGCCATGCATGAAGTTTTGTATACAATGCAATGAAGTCAGTAACTGATGTCTTGGAAAGATTACCGGTATAGTCTTTTGAAGAAATAAAAATTTTAGCCCAAGAAACAATTGTTAAAAACATTAAGAAGAATATATAAGTAATTAGTATAGGTTATTGAAAAATTAAGAAGAATATGTAAGTAATTAGTATGTGTTATTAATACCCTTGATAAATCATTGAGACAATATCTTGTCTGTTATTCAAATAATGGTTAATTCCCCTGATATAATAATATGTGGGACATGATGCTGTACTTCATTCCTCGCAGAGAATAGGACCAAAGTTTATGAATTGGCTTAATTAAATGTTTGATTGAAATTAATATATTTGTCAGTTATTCTAATTATATCCATAAGATTCAGGTGATATATAATCCATAATTCTGAACCACAGCTGACAAGGCGCTGGCTGGCTGTAAAGGAAGAAGTAACTTATTTATCGGTATGACTGTCACAAAAAAGAAGAAAATCTTAACTTTTGCAACAATCTGAGTAGACCTGGAGAGTATTATGCTAAGTGAAATAAGCCAGACAGAGAAAGAAAAATATGATATGATTTTACTTGTAAGTGGACTCTAATGAACAAAGTAAACTAACAAGCGAAACAGAAACACTCATAGATTCAGAGAACAGACTGACAGCTGTCAGGGGAGGAGGATTGGAAGGCTGGGTTAAAAAGGTGAAGGGATTAAGCAAAACAAACAAACAAAACAAAATATGTGGACACAGGCAACAGTGTGGCGATTGCCAGGGGGAGGCAGAAGAGGGCATGGGGGATGAATGGCGATGGAAGGAGACTTAAGTTGGGGTGGGGAACACAGAAGGTTTCAATCTGTAGCTTGCAGCATGGCCCCTAAACAAGACTGTTGTCCTGTCCTAAAGGGCCTTGCAACCTAGCATAGACTTGGCCTCCTTACAGATGAAAGTCCTTCCCGTCATCCATTTCCAGAGTAGGGGGGTCTCATTCATATTGAATATTTTATTCCCAAATAACCTTAAGTTTCCCCCAAATTCTTCAGCTGCCTTTACATCAAAATTTACAAATACACCACTTAATTTCATATTACATAATAAACAATGATTTTTTAAAATTGTTTATACCACCCAGACCTAGTACTAAATTTAACATCATTGGGTTCAACCTTTTCTTTCAACATTGCAAACAAACTCTTTACTTCAACCGTGATCACACTGATACTGAAAGAAATACACTTCTGTGCCCATTCTTTGGTCCCAGTCATTAGAAGTTTTTCCATGTCTAATATAGGCCTTTTTTTGAGTTCCTTTTAGTCTTGTTGCTTTTAATGAATCAGATACTTTAACAGCTTTCTTCACATGGTTTTTGTTCTTCAATACTGTAGCTAGAGTAGAATGGGGCATGCCAGCCTGGTGAGCAATAACCATCACTGATTTTCTACTTTTGTAGCGCTTAATCACATTTAGTTTTACTTATAGGTCAATCTCTTGACATGGCCTCTTATGGGCAATATTAGCAGGGACTTTTGTACAGTTGGGGATCATGATAAACAAAACAATGTGAGATTAAATCAAACACTGAGGAAAAATGATGCAATTAATAGACCAATGATGTAGGAAGCTGCTGCTGGCATAAGACTGTCTACTTTTTTACAAATGCACTTTTTTATAAGTAGAAAAAATGCACCCTAAAATAACAATGTATATGATTCAGTAAATGTATAAACAGTCACATAGTCATTTATTGTCGTTATCAAACACTACGTCCTGTACGTAGCTGTAGGGGCTCTGATTTTATGCTATGGCAGTAGGTTTGTTTACACCAGCATCACCACAAACCCATGGCTAACGCGTTGAGCTATGACACTAATATGGCTATGACATCAATAAGAGATAGGGGATTTTCAGCTTATGGGACTACCACCATACATGCATGTGGTCAGTTATTGACTGAAAGGTCATTATGCGGTGCTTGACCACATTGCATTGGTAATATAAGGTGATAGTAATGCATTCACAGAGCAGTTTGCTAAAACCTTGTTTTCTTCTTGACATCATTTTCTTTTTAAAATTGTTGTCATTTATTGATTTTTAGAGAAAGAGAAGGAAGGGGAGAGAGAGAGAGACTTAGAGACATACTGATTTCTTGTTCTACATATTTATGCATTGGTTGGTTACTTCTTATAGGTGCCCGGACCAGGGATTGAACCTGTGACCTTGGTGTGTCAGGACAATGCTCCAACCAACTGAGCTAACCAGGACCTGACATTATTTTCACTAAACCTATTCTGATTTAAATAACTAGATTTTCTAGTTTTTGTTAGTATCCATTGCTGCACAACAAATTACCCCAGGATGGATATTTTATTATTTCACAGTTTCTGTGGGTCAAGAATCTAGCCATGGCTAAGCTGGGTCATTTGATTCAGATTTCTTACAAAACTTTAATCAACATGTCAGTTGGGTCTATGGTTTTATCTGAATGGTCAAGCAGGCACAATTCACTTCTAAACTCACCCACATATAGATGCTCTGTATCTTTTAGGTTGTAATCTATGGTTGGTTCTATGGTTTGCAATATATTAGTATAAGTAAGCAGTTTTAGAATAAGTACTAAACTTGGAACCAGAGAAGTGGATTGTATCCCAAGTTTTATAACTAACTAGTTGAAGAAATTGAGCATGAAGATTTACATATTCTCTTTAGGCTTAATTTTTTATGTTTGTTAAAAATGGGAAGCAAACACAAAATATGGGAATGGGCAGTCCTAAAATTTCACTGCTAAAGCTCTTACTTGTTAATACATTCTTGCACTCAAACCCAGATGTATTACGCTAGCACAGAGTAACAATTCACTATTTGCTTTCTGTCGTAGTAAGGAACTGGGTGATGGGTGCTTTTACAGTGAGTAAATATTTAAGGGACAGTTAAGATACCTGATATGCAAACCATGTCCAATATGCCTTTAATTTTAATATTTAATTAATTTATTATTAGAAAATGTGTCTAATGAAATAAGACAATAGCTACTACTGTTGAATTTGCACATGTATGTTCACCAGAGAAAATGTTCAAATGGTTAAAGCATTTGAAAGAGTTTTCAAAAATTATAAAATCATAAACATGTGAAATTTATACTCTCTATTTTGTCTATGTTAATATGGAGTATATTTGTTCCCAAGAGTAAATGTGTCAATCAACTTCAACAGCCACATTCAATTCAGCTGCTTTACCCAGGGTAAGTCTGGATAGTCCTATAGTCCCTCTGCCTGTCTGTCTCAATCTCTGTCTCTGTAATATCTCTACTTCTATCTATCCATCATCTCTACCTCTATATCTCTACCCATCTTTTCTTTTTCTATAATATCTCTTCCTATCTCTAGCCCTCTCTACTCTATCACCTGTCTCTACCTTTACGTGTCTTTGTAGCTGACTCTGTAGTTATCAGTCTATGTGTCATCTATCATCTGTCTACCTGTCATCTATCTATTCATTTGCCTTACCTGCTACTTATAAAACTCAAGCATGAAATACCTCCCACCTTGAAACATAAGGAAAACAAAACCTTAATTGTTCTTATGGTATGCAGTCTTCCAAAGTAACCCAAATGAGCCACACGTTTGTGCAATTCTCTCCCCATGACAGTGAGATGGACCCCAGTGATTTGCTTCTAATTTAAAAAAAAAAAAAAAAAAAAACATTATGAAAGTGATAGGTTGCCACTTTGAAACTTGGTACCCCATCTCTTGCCTTCTTATACTCTATACCTTTCTCTCCCATCATTTTCCTTGCCTGCTCTGATGAAGCACACTGCCATGTCTTGAGCTGTTCAATGCAGAAACCTGTGTGACAAGAAACTGAAGCCAGTCTCTGTCCAAAAGTCATTAAGTAAGTAAAGTCTTTGTCTCATAGTTCATGAAAAAGGACACATGACAACACCAAATGCATGAACTTGGAAGTGAAGCCTTCCCCAGTCTAGCCTTCAGAGAGTGCAGCCCCAATTCACTTGTGAGAGAATGCAGCCTCGTGGGAGACCATGAGCCAGACAATTCAGGTAAGCCACGCTTAACATCCTAACCCACAGACAGTGAGACAATGAATGTTTTGAGTGGCTTAGTGTTGTCATAATTTACTAAGCAACAATAGATTATTAATACATTCTTCCTGCTATATTCACTTCTTGTAAATAAAACAGTGTTATTGTTTTATTTGTTATAATATGCATTTTCTTATTTACCTTGAGTCTACTACAAATTAAGACTGCATGTTGGCAACAGAGAAAAAGTAGACTGAATATGTAGTAGTCACTGCACAAAAATTCTGAAATATTAATGAATTGAAATTGAAATCTTAATTTTCAGTTTGAAGACATAGCTATCTGTGAAAATCTGTGAAATATTTCCTGCATTGAAGATGAAACAAAGCAGCTTGTGATTCTGAGTTCTGAGAAAAACAGAAACACTATTAGGTTAACGTTTGCATTTATCTCATTCAAATTCTCACATCAAATGATAAGAAAAAGGTTTCACATTTTGCATTAGTCTTTTTACAGTCCTTCCTCAGCTCTTTATAGTTTTTTTTTATTTCATGATTTTGCAATTTATTTGTTTTTATTGTCTTTAAAACTGTTGAGTTTTTGAAAGTCTAATAATTGAATAATTCATTAAGATCTGCTTGAAATAATTACCACTGATTAAAAAATAAGGCTGATAAGGTTTTAATGCTTCCAATCAAGTGATAAATTTAATATGATCCAGGGATCAGAGTAAGTGGAAGTGACTCCATTATGTATCTTCATGATGGTAAATGTAGGTTATTTAAAGATGCTAAATAGGAAGTTCCTCAGAAGGAAGGGAACTTTTTCAAATAGCTCCCTCTGAAAAGGTCAGCATTGGAACTAAGAGTCAGCATCTTTGTCTCGGGGTCCTGAATTACAATTAGCCAAATGTCACAATTTAATTGTAGCCTTTAGCTAATGCTGTAAGCTGACAGTTACCCCAGGATGATAATTTGATATGTACAATTGCATCCCATCAGCAGCTGGGTAACACTTCATGTCAAGTATTCAGAACTCTGCAAGGAATGGAGACAGAGAAACAAACTTGAAAACTCAAGTCCTGAACCTCCACCATGAGGATGTAATAGTGTTAACCCAGGTTTGGGGTCCTTCGAAATAAGGGACTTATCTCTTTCTCTCTCTCTGTCTCTCTACACACACACACACACACACACACACACATACACATATACACATACATATACATATACACATACATATATATACACAGATACATATATATGAATGACAACTAGCATTAAACAACAGAGATGTTTAAAAGAAAACTTGAAATATCCAACTATCAGTATATTCTTCATCAAACTACGGTTAATTGAAAGGCGGCCAAATCTTTCAGGTTTAAAGTCAAATCACGAATATGAAGTGTATTATGCCATTTTCCCAAAGTAACAAGATCAAAGCACTAAGGGAAAAGATGAAGAAAAAGGTTTAATTGACTTTATTCAGAATGCCATCAGCAATGTTTGAAGAAAATATTTCATTGGGAAATCTTAATAATATGCATTATAGTAAGTTTCAGCCTATAGAGAATTGATAAATGTATTTTATTATTTGACCCTGATAATAACATTGCAAATAATGTAAGGAAAGGCTTTTACATTTTATTGTCATTTAAAAATAAAATAAAATAATTCAGAGAAGTTACAAGATTTATTAAAGAGATTATAACTAGAAAACAAGAGTGCTAATGTTTATGGCCAGCCTGACTGCAGTTGCTTCTTTGGTAATTAAAACAAAAATTATTGTGTTGCAAACACACATTGTACGTGCGAATGTGCACATGCAGGTATATCTTTGTGTCTAATACATTCTGCCATAGGACTTCTATTTCTTTGTTTGCTAGGGATTTTGTTGTTGTTGTTATTTGTGCTCTTTTTGGAGGGGTTAAATGGATGTGTCCATATGGATTTTGTTGACTTATTTGATCAGATGTAATAAACACCTACCTTGGCAATAATTTAAGAAACTATAGCACTTTCCCCTACAAACTACTTTTTCCTTTTACTTGAAACCTATGTGAAAACGAGTCTCATTAAGCAAGATGTGAATTTCATTATCTCATTTATAAAAATGTATACTTTTGTTTTAACTTCAAAAAAATTGCAAGTACTAAACATCCTAAAACAACTATTTTAGAGAGATTTATAGAACCATGAAATTAGGAAATGTAATCTGAGATTATTTTATTTTGTTTTCTTTTTTATTAGACATATTTTTAGTAAACTAAGAATATAAATGCCAGATGCCTGGTGAAACTCTTCACATGACCAGGTTCATGGGCAATATACATCATTAAGAAAACAATTTTTTAAAGATTTTATTTGTTTATTTTTAGAGAGAGAGGAAGGATAAAGAGGAGGAAGAAATATCAATGTGTGGTTGCCTCTAGCACACCCCATTCTGGGGACATGGCCTGCAACCCAGGCATGTGCCCTGACTGGGAATCAAACCAGCAACACTGGTTCACAGGCTTGCACTCAATCCACTGAGCTACACCAGCCAAGGAGAAAATTGGTGCTATAAACTTAATATTTGTGTCACCCTCAAATTCATATGTTAAATCCTAATGCCCAGTGTGATGGTATGTGGAGATGGGGCCCTTGGGATGTTATTAGGTTGGGAGGGTAGAGCCATCACAAATGAGATTAATACCTTTACAAAATTAATGCTAGGGAGATTCTTCACTCCCATTCCGCCACCTGAGAAAACAGAAGAAATATGGCTATCCTTGCACTAAGAAGAGGGGATCTCTTCTTTCATCTTGGACTCCACAGCCTCCATAACTGTGAGAAGTAAATTTCTGCTGTTTATAAGCTACCCATCTGTGGAATTCTGTTATAGCAACCTGAATGGACGAAGATACATGGCGAGCATAACATTCGTGGTGGTGGTGATGTAGTATATTTGCATGTACATGTTTTAGGTGAGAACTAAAGAGATCTGTGCTGCTCAAGACCATCGACTGCAGGGATAAACTTGTGAGTTATTGAGGATAAGGATTCAAAAAATAGTTGTGTGCAGCACCAAGAAATAACCTATACCATAACAAATTTACTTAAAAGTACCCCTTAAAATCGAAGCTTTTTCAGTGAAACAAAAAGTAATGACTTGTATGCCTTATCTTTCCTGAAAAAATGATTTGCTTTCCTCTCATTACTCCTTAAATGGGGGCACAAAGAAACAGGAAACAGAATGACCCCCACCCCACCCCAGGAGAAGAGGGCTGTCTCTAACAACAGAGGTACCTTTCAGAGTGCTCTGAGAAATGCTGACAGCAAATGCCCTAAGAAAGGAGGCATTTTGTGTTTAAATGCAGGCCCAATCAGCATTGTGCTAGCTCGTTAAAGCAAAGAGAAAAGATCTGGCTGGTAGAAGTATTGATGTCCAGTTAAACGAGTCATTAGGTAGCTGGGTCATGTTTTGAAAAATAGTTTTTGCTCTTTCTCCTGTTATTTTAATGTACAGATCAAGGTATGTATTTTACTTCTAAGTCAGTATGAAAGACGGATTGTTCACCTTACTAGAAATTTTATTGAGGGGAAGGACATTTGTGCAGCCTTGTAACAATATGCTTGTTATTGGGCTATTTTTAAAGAATTATATCTTATACTGTCCTGCAAATCACTCCCAGGAACACTGTGATGGGGGGTGAAATGTTCTTCATCCATAAAAGAGCTGCCCAACAATATTATTATTAAATTTTTCAAAGAAATTGTGTCCCTTGATCTGGATTGCAGAAATATCTTTTGCTAAGTAAAAAGCATTATTAAAGGAACACAAACATAATAATGAAGCAAAGTTAGAGTTCAGTGCCAATAAAGGCCACATAGGACTACATTTTAAAGGTTAATTAAATTAGGATTCTAACAAAACACTGTTTCCCTGTTCAGTCCAAGAAAAAAGAGTTATCATCTGAAAGGCATGATTTGGAGGAGGAAAGGCAGATACAATAGTTAAGAAAAAATTAATCTACCTAATGGCTATCTTGAAAAGTTAGAGGTAGAAAGAAGAACCTTGAAGTTGATATTGTCCTTGATTCATAGTCACTGGAGCACAAAAGTCATGGAACTAATGTAGCCTCACAGATACTTAGGATTCTGCCAGGTCATGTTCAATACTAATTAAAGGTCATACAATGACAGGGTCACAGTTATAAAACAGACCTTGGTTTCCAAAGAAGACAAGAAGCAGGCATTTCCAGCTGGATATTCAAGGAACTCTGTGGACATTACTTGTCAGGAGTGTCCAGAAAAAGAAGATAAATCTTTCCTCCCTTGCTTCATTTTGATTCCCAGTGACTTCTCATTGTCAGCTTTGGCCAGAAAGAAGGTTGGGAGGGTAACAAAATAGAATCAATAAAAAGTACAATTCATAAATTCAGAAATCTTTTAAAATATAATTTCTTAGGATTGAATAAATGGGGTCAAGGTTTAAACTGCTAAGTACAGGTTCTTCAGTTCAGCGCTGGTGAGCTTCATATGAACTCCGGCCTCTAGTCCCTGCTTGGTCTTTGAAGTTGCCAAAGTGGCTATAAAAATTAAATGAACAGGGGGATTAACTGTCAAACAGAAGAATAGGCTTCTGTTTCCTTTGCTCAATAGAAGGTAATATCAACGGGTCCAGCCATTTAAAACATGCTTTTCAAAAGGGCGGGAAGACATGCACCGATTTCTAGATGGGATTTTAGAAACACTAAAGATTTTGTCTGATAATTGACCAAGACTTAACGCTGGTTCTGAATTTTTATTATAATTATTGTTTTAGTACAAAAATTGAATGATTGAAAGTTGTCTTTTAAAGATATAAATATGTGTATAGAAGTAATATTAATCAATCATGATTCATTAGTCTGTTAGCATTTTTGAGTTAATCATATTTGTTAACAAATTATTTAGATACTAGATGTACAGGGAACCTTAAGAGAATCAGCATTAGGCAGCTAAGATCTGATTTCAGTATTTGGTAAAAATGTTCAGAAAATGTCCAGAATACCTGAGCATAAGGAACCCTTGAAAACAAGAACATATTGAATAAAAAAGCTAATCTTGGTCTACACAAAAACGTTCTTAACATTTCAGTCATTTTTTATCTGTATTAAATACCCTTATTTTGATTC
>PVKU01012218.1:0-37073 GCA_004027475.1 Anoura caudifer | reverse complement strand
CATCAAGCATCGCGTCCCAGTAACATACGTCTTTTTCCTCTGCTTTTGCCAGTGAGTGGGATGTTCATTGTTGAGAACTGCCCTGCCTAGTTTCAGAAGCTGTAACCCTGTGCCTCCACCCCCCGCCCCCACCATGGCTAAGGCTGAGTGAGCGACCTTTGGACCATAAGCCACTAGGGAGACAAAGCTTATCTCCCTGTGAGGGGTGCCGCCTCTGCTCCTTTTACTTCATCCATACTGGCCCCCAGTGCTTGATCGGTTAGCCGATCTTACCAATGATGGGTAAGATTCCTCAAGGGAGGAATGACCTAAGACAGGCATGATCATGGGGAGCCCCAAGGGAAGGACTTGGGGGGCTATAGCAAAAGGGGGTGATGGACCCTCACCCCTCAGCTTTGACATAGCCTGAGTCCTCATTCTGTCTGCAAAACGTCTCCTAATCTCTTGGCTGCCTTACTTTTCCTGCTCAACCTAAGCCTGAAACAATGCCAGAGGTGAGTGCCACCCTGTGCTGGAAAGGGCGGTTCCCTGGAGTAAACAGGCCTAAGAAAGAATGCATAAAATCCTATGAAACCTACTTTGCTAATACCCTAAATTTAAATGATAAGGGTCCAAGCCTGAAATGAGTTTGTTTCCCCAAAGTTTTATGGCCCTTTACCTATCTGACCCTGACTCAAAATAGGCCCTCAGAGTTCTTTGAATGTTATCTATTTGATCATTACTGCCAGACAATGATTGATGGGCTTAATCTGAGAATGTGGGTCTCTGGAACTGGTGGTTGCTTACTGATTATAATAATGCTCTGTGTACTTTGACACATTTGCAAATTATTTTCCCAGGGTCGTTTGAAAGACCAGCAAGTAGCAAGCTTTGTGGGGTCTATAGCAGTCCTAACTAAAAACAAGGGGGGAAATATAGGAGACCGTTCTGCCCGGTGTGGGCCCAGACAGGACCCACGCCCATGGATAGGCTCTTCCATGGGGAATCAGGCCTGCATTGTACCTAGACCGCTTTGAGACTTGCTTTTGCTAAAACTCCCTCACCCTGAATCGAGGCAGCAAACATTTACTACATATCTTTAAAGTAACTTCCTAAAATCTATGCTAAACTTCCAAGGACCAGGGTAAACAGTTCAACCACTTCTTCTGTGATGTGATTCGAAGCATTGTCTCCTTTGTTTTCCTGTGAAAGGTAACCACCAAAAGCAAACCTGTGCATGGTAAATGAGGACCATCATGTAATGTGCCCAGAAAAGAAATAAAGGCTGGTCATGGCAAGGGCCAAGGCTTTTGCTCCCCTTGAGAGAAAAGCCATGCTGTCCCTTTTCCTCCACCGGACTCGGTAGCTCATGTGAATGTTTCATCTCATCCATAATAACGTGGACACTGCGGGCCAGTGTCCGAGTCAGTTCATGGTTGGAAATCCTTTTCAGTGGACCCCAGCAGTCTTCTTACATCCTGTTGACTAGAACTGAGTAACATACCCACCCCTAGACCAGTTACAGACAAAACAGAAAGTCACAGGGCATATCCCTTAAGGTTTGTTAAACGAATGAATACATTCTTAGATGACATTAAAAAGGAAAAAGAAAGCCAACTGGATACAATCAATGAGCCAGCATCTCTGTCATTCTAGCAATTGTTTATGGTTTTTTTTTTTTTCCAAATACAAAATCATCTTATTTTTAAATTGTGGCTCTGCCACTTACTAGCTGCTTTTCCTTGGGCAAGTTATATAGCCCCTCTGTGCTTCAGTTTCCTCACCTATAGAATGAAATTAAATTAGAACATCTTGTAACAAGAATAAAAATAAATTACTATCTATAAAGGACCTAGAGTAATGCTTAGCACTTCGTAAGCACATAATATTTATTTATTTGTTAGCTGTAATCACTCTCATAATCTTTACCTTTGGTATTAGCAGTCAAAGCAGCTGAGGAGAGATACCATGATCTCCAAGTAGGAGAGACGATTTCAGTTCTGGGCTGCAGGCATCCCGGTTCTTGACAGGCACTGCCTTCCACAGGGGCCCCGGGAACTCTCAGTTTCTATACCACATACCACCAGTTCCTGTCTCATTTAAGAAACAGTTAGCAAACATTTATTTAGCATCCTCTATATACGTTTCCTGCACCAGGCACTGAAGAGGCAAATAAAACCCCAATGTCAGCAGGCTCAAGGGGCCTCATCTTTGCAGTCACAGTAACACCCCAAGTGTTTCCGGGCTTCCACAGGCAGTACTGCAGGCTGCATCTGCAGTCCCCACCCAGAGCTGCCCAGTTCAGCCTCTCCTGCTCGGGCTGCGCTGCTGCTGGTCTGTGTCCCCAGCCTGAAAATGCTGGGGATGGGATGACAAGGGCTACCTTGAGAAAGATACTGAGCATGCCCAAGGGTCTGCTGTTGCTGCCTTAGAGCTATGTGGGTGTCCTCCCAGGGAGGTAGGAAACACTCTGTGTCTATACCAAGGGTTGGCAAACTTTTTCTGCAAAGGGCCATAAAGTAAATATTGCAGGTCTTCCAGTCTTGATTGAAGCTACTCCAGTCTTCAGTTATAGTGAACACAGCCCTAGACAATATGCAAATAAATGGGCTAGGTTGTTCCAATAAAACTTTATTTACAAAAAGAGGTCAATGAGTGGATTTGGCATGTGGTGCAAGGGATGTAGCTTGAAGAAGCCTTGTTTGTGCCCAAAGTTTTATGAGGTTTCTCATGGATGTTGCGGTTAGTTTCTAACACTCAGTTCCACGTGTAAGAGCTCAAACCCAGTCCAAGGAACTGCAAGGGGAACAGGAGAACACTGATTTCTCAATATCCTATCCATGCTCCATTACTCTTTTCCCTGCTGCATCGCCCAATCGCAACTCCTTTCTCCCCCTTTTTGTTAAAGAAAAGTAGGCAGAATCCCCTCCCCCTTTCCCCAGCAGCCTCATGAGCAGAGTGCACAAAAGGGAACACTGTGGCAAGGCTTCTTGTTTTGAAAGGCTCAACTCAATTTAAATTCCTTGCTGCATAAACGGGCAAATTCAGGAGTGAAGGCTCCAACAGTAGCCTCGCTCGCCCTCTTCTGGTTATGGGAGGGCCAAGGAAAGCTTTTCATTTGGTGCAACGCTGTTGCCAGCAAGGCAGAAGGGAGAAGGGTCCACTCAGAATGGAAGCCACCCCTTCCATTAGAGATGGAACCGAATCAACAAAACAAACAAGCAAGCAAAATATAACCAGAGACATTGAAACTAAGGACAATCTGACAACAACCAGAGGGTAGGTGGGAGGGGGCAATGAGGGAAAGGGTGGAAGGGTCATCAAGGAACGTGTATAAAGGACACACGGACAAAGCCAAAGTCGGGTAGGATCGAGGTTGGGAGATGGGGATGGCTGGGGTGGGGGGAGTGGGAGGGAATGGAGAAAACTGTACTTGAACAACAATAAAAAAATAAAATAAAAAGAATAAAAGGAAATAAGAAGTGGGGTGGAGGGGGCAGATAAAGCCAAATACACTAATATTTTTTAAACTACAAATTGGCATTTAATAGCATGTCATAAAATCAATTTAGTGTGCCACAATAAACATTTGGAAAAATAATAGAGAATAAACTGGAAGATAAAATTCCAGATAATGGCACTTCATATGTTATTATTTTGTTAAGTTTTATAAAATCACATTTATATATTTGTTAATAAATCATTATGACAATGTATTTATTACTGTAGGTTGTGATGAAAAAGTGTTTGAAAGTCACTAGACTGTACTCTGGGCTTCTGGGACTCATCTCTGCTAGCCAATATTTTTCTTTCAAACAGAGATGAAAGGCATGGTCCTGTTCTTAAAGGACTCTGAGTCACTGGGGGAAACTGACATGCAAACCGTTAAAATTCAGCACAATAAGGGCTCTGAGATGAGTAAGCACAGGGTGCTCTGGAATGGCATTGTCAAGAAAGGTGGCATTTGCTCTGGGTCTTTTGAGCTGTGCAGGGGTGTGTTTGGCAGGAGGGGAACGGGAGCAATCACACTCCTCACAGGTTTGTTGTCTAACTGAAGCTGGAGCCTAAGCAAATATTGGGCTGCTGGTCTTGTATTTATTTTCCCTGAAATCAAACAGACCAACCAAGTCACTAGCAAACACTGACTAAGGGTCACTCTGGTAGTAACCTATAAATATCTTCGACCACTGACCCAACACAGGGGGTTTTTTGGTCCACTTTCTGGGAAAATGTTCAACAGTCTCACCCTGTGCAAACTTTTGTGATGCAGGAAGACACAAGTCTGTGTGTAATGTTCCGAGCAATGACTGGGAAGGGAAAACTATTAAAAAGGCTGTTCACCCATGTGGTGTTGTGTAGCCACTACATTTGGTGTGGAATGAGCCCTCCTAATTCCCATCATCTAGCTGTCAAGAGCAATAAGAGGAGATGTCCATGGAATGACTCAGTAGGCTGATCTTTAAAAGCTGTGACTGCCCCTCCGATTTCAGTGTCAGCCAAGTCGAGAATGCAAGGTGACCATTGCATCAATGGACACTAGGAGATGTGAGAGGCCCAAGACTGCCAGGCAGAAACACGTGTGAATCTTAGCCTCATCACTTCGGTGCTATGGAAACATCATTCCACTTGCCCCTACCGATCACATCTCAGCACTACTAAAGGCAAATGAGGTACCTGTGAGGCCGTTTTGTAACCTGTTAAGTGATATGTAACTATTAGATCACTCCAATATTACTAATCCTTTCTAGAACAGCCACTATGCCAGATGTTTCCTCATTCATTAAGATTCCTTTCGTGACCTAAGTATGGCCTTCAAAAGCTCTTGTAAAATTCTTCAGAACCTTAATCATGACACGGAGAGGCTCCGGCCGTGACCAGTCAGCACCACAAGCACCTTCGTAGCTGTTCGCTCATTCAGTAAGTATGTGTTGTGCCCCCGCTGTGCATCAAGTATTGGCCTTGGGGGTTGAGGACGCTGTACTGAAGGTGACACAGCCTCATGGGATGCTATCCCTGTGAAGGGGACCAGAAAGTAATGCACTCTTACAGAACCTTAAAATAAGTACCGGATTTTGGGGGTTTACAATTCAGCCAGTTAGGAAACTTTGCCCTTTCTGGCAGAGCCCATCAAAATGAGACAAACCTTTCTTATAGCTGCACCTTCTCATTTATAGATCAGCTTTGCTCCAGAAAAAAATTAAAAAGCTATGGATAAGGTGTTTAAGAAAGATATCACAAAGGCAAACGCCACCGTGAGTGGAGTCACTAAAGCTTTCTACTTATTTCTATGAGAAGGGGTGGCTTCCACGCTCCGTCGACCCTTCTGCCTTGCTGGCAGCAGCGTTGCACCAAATGAAAAGCTTTCCTTGGCCCTCCCATAACCAGAAGAGGGCGAGCAAGGCTACTGTTGGAGCCTTCACTCCTGAATTTGCCCGTTTATGCAGCAAGGAATTTAAATTGAGTTAAGCCTTTCAAAACAAGAAGCCTTGCCACAGTGTTCCCTTTTGTGCACTCTGCTCATGAGGCTGCTGGGGAAAGGGGGAGGGGATTCTGCCTGCTTTTCTTTAACAAAAAATATCTATAATTAGTTTTAGAGATACATACATTTAAAATCTCCCCTTTAGGACTATACCTAAATGCAAATTTTAATAAACCATACAGAGGCTCTCAGCCATATTAGCATAAGAAGTGTTAAATATTAGATTATGCAGTTAACTGTCCATCATCTTCTATTTCTTGTTTCTTCAAAGAAGGAAAAAAAGTTTTTGTGTTTTTTCAAAACCCAGTTTTTTATTATTTAAAAAATAAAGTCTTTCTATGTTTCTTGGACAAACCAAGATGCTTAAAATGCTCAATCTTACTTTAATAGAGGCTGATGAATTCAGTGTAAGGGTTGCGGTTAAATTTCAAACCATCAACAAATGAGTGTGAATTAATATTGTTTTAGTTCTGACTCAGTGTTGAAGACCAGGAAATGATTTCTTCCCTAGTAACTTACTGTCTCTCCATTTCAGAGAAAAGCCTTTGTACATTCAAACAGAAAAGTTTAAAAAACTGTAAGTAAGTAGTAGTTAGTTGGTCTTCCCAAAGGTCAGAAACAGCAGGAATGACTCACTTCGAAGCCCACCACCAAAGTGACTGGTATTCTCCTTAAGGGCCTGGCCATAAACTCTCCATGTGCAACAAGAAGCAGAAGAGGTTTCTACAAGGAGATATTTCCAGTTTATTGCCCCCTTTCTTCTCAAGGGTCAATTTCTGTCCCCTCTCATCACCCTCTAGTATTTGTTAAATGCTATGGAAATCCCAGTTACTTGATATGACCTTTACCTGCATGGAATTTAATAGTCTTACTTGTGGCCCTAACCAATGTAGCTCACTGGTTGGACATCATCCTGCAAAGTGAAAGGTCACCAGTTTGATTCCTGGTCAGGGCACATGTCTAGGTTGCAGGTTTAGTCCCTAGTCAGGGTGCACACTGGAGGCAACCGCGTGGTGTTTCTCTCCCGCCCTTTCTCCCTCCTTTCCCTCTCTAAACATGAACAAACAAACAAATAAAGTCTTCTATAATCTTATAGAATTACATTTATGTATCTATACATAAGTTAAGATTTACAAAACTAAGAGTCAAAATCTCCTGTTTTATAGGTGAAGACTTTGAAACTGATCTGGGGCAAGGAACTTCACCTTTCTAGGCCTCAGTCTCTACTGTAAAATGAGAATTTGAATTAGCTACCTATAAAGTTCAACATTTTATGATTTATGAACTAGAGAATAATACTTGCTAAAATAGAATCCTAACACATGCCAGCTAGCTAATCCTATTTTTAAAGATTCAACTGAAATTGGCTCAAAAGCCCTATCCTTCACACAACCCATGATTCCTCTACTGTTTCGGGGAATTTGGGGGGCTGGTGGTAGGAAGTGACTTATATGTCTCCTGGCTAGCCCCGGATCTGAGCTGTAGTTTGTGAATCATCTCGCTTTAGCATGTGCTAATCCTTTTCTGTATTACATGGCCTCTGACCAGACTCAGCCTTCACTGTCTGAAGCTCCTCTGGCCCTAACCTATATGAGTATCAGACTCTACTGAAGCCTCGAGACAGTGAATGGAAGGGGTTCTTGCTGCAGGACCACAGCAACTTAAAATACTCAGTATCCTTGTTCCTAGCCTTCTGGGGAACTTCTCAGTGACTCACTTTCTCCACTTGCCCTCACTATGTTGTTCTGCTGTCTCCACTCTGTTGACTGGTCTCCAGCCCTGCCCTCATTGGCTTCCTGTCTCCACTCACAAATACCCATCCCCATCTCTGCATTTCACTTGCCTTTTCTGGTCTCAACCACACCCCTGGGGTTTCACTTCCCTGAAGTCTTCAGGGCATTTTCCTTAATAGAAACTTTTGTGTCTGTATTTAATGAGAAAGTTCAGTCCCCTTTGCTTAATCAGGGGTTTGGGCCCTGAGCTTCCTGGCACCCAAAGCAAACAAATGGAAATATCCGTTACAAGGTGCACTATACTTGTAAATTCAAAACAAAACAGCTGTTGTTCAGCATTAGCTAAACTTTTGCTGGCCCTGTAAACTCCCCCACAGTTCATGGTGATGGTGCAGGTATTACTCCCACTTACCTGTCTGTACCGGATATGCCTGGTTTAACTCAATAAGCAATTGTGTCTTTCATGTCTGAAACCTGTAGAAGAACATTATTAATTCCTGCACACAAAAACCATTTACTGAGTGTCAGGAATACTTCTAAGTACTGGGTAGAGAGGAACATAAGACAAACATGGTCCCTGACCTCCTGGAGCTTACAAGTCACGGTGGGCACAAGCCAGCAGGGGTCAGCTGTAAGGTATTAATGTCGTATAAATAGGAAGACAGAGGAGCATCCAGACTAGTTTTGAAGGGCTGGCAGAGGAAACGAGTTTCGTTTCGGGCAGACACTTGCACTACCTGCCCGGAGGTGAGTGGGACAATACACAGGGTTAGTGTCTGCAGTGCTCCACCCAGATGCCCTGCTCCAGGTCCCATACCCAGCCCTAACTGCTAGGAGAGTTGGCTGCTAAGGGCTCACAGCTGCCCCCTTTCTTGAGAATTGCTCTTACCTGGCAGGAGACCCTTCACTTGGAAAGTTACAAGCCATTACCCCTCCGCCATCCCCAGGGGTAGCCCACAGCCAATGACTGACTGATACGGGGCTTCAAAAGGCTGGTGTCCTTGCTGCAAGTGGGGTGGGGTGTTGGGGGAGTGCGCCCTTGTCCATGCAGATTATGCTCCAAGCTCCTCCCCCCTCCGTGGATCAGGCCAAGGCTAAACCTAAACTGTACCTGAGACCACGTCCTTGCTCAGCTTCCTCCTCCCTTCATAAGCAGTGTTCCCTGAAGAGTGCTCCCTCAGTAAATTACATGTCCCCAACCCCTGACCTGCTTTTAAGGAGCCTAAGCTACGACAGTGACAAAGAGAAAATTGTTGCGATTGAATTCTCTTTATGCACTTGGTTCAGATTTGAGCCCCATTCATCAGTAGATTTACTTAAGTTACTCCCATTTTCAATAAAAATTCTTATGTGATCTCTCTATTTAGACTTCTGATACTAAGATCACAGTTACAATAGCCCTGACCTAAATGGTAAATAAGGATACCAAGACTCAGTAAAGCATGATATTTTGTCAGGACACAGCTAGACTAAAACATGCGTCAAAAATATCTAACATCTTTGTCCTTACTGGTGTGGCTCAGTAGGTTGGGCATTGTCCCACCACAAAGCAAAAGCTTGCCAGTTCGATTCCTGTTCAGGGCCCAGGACTGAGTTCCTGGCCAGGTCTCTAGTTTAAGGCACACCAGAGACAACCTACTGATGTTTCTCTCTCACATCGATGTTTTTTCCCTCTTTTTCTCCCTCCCTTCCCCTCTCTCTAAAAATTAATAAATAAAATCTTTAAAAAATTTAGCTAACATCTTTGACCTTCTGGGATATGAGGACAGGAATGCCCTGGATCACACCAATCTTCTGAGTTCAGGCAACACACAATCCTCCCACCAGGTGAAAAGACGCTTTGTTCCAGCTGTGACTTAGTCTCTTCTGAGTCTGATTACTGTGAATCAGTGACGAAGTTAAGTTTCTGAATCTGCAAGACCAGACACACTCTGACATAACCTGAAATAGTCTCACGTCTCCCTTCCTGCCTTTATCCCCTAGAGATCAGGTCGAAGGACCTACCATGGTGCAGCAGAATGGGAGCCGGATCCTGCCAGGTGAGTGGAAAGAATTCCAAAACCCACTGGGAAGCAAAGAAGGAGAACACCTCCCCTGCCAATACAATGTGCTTTTTTCGTTTCCTGTTCCCAGTCAATAAGTATAATCCATGAATTAAGGATAATTGGTGTCCTTTAGAAAATACAACTGTAATTATAGATACTTACATCCACTTAGTGCATTGAAGAAGAATCAATTGTTTCACAGTTCACAGAGGGTCCTGCTGGCTGGAGGGCAAACTCAGCACCCTGAGTAATGCACGTGATCATCCCTAGCGGTGCATGGAGCTTAAGGAAACCTGGATCGCAGGGATCACAAGCACCCACAGTGGTGAGTGGAAAATTCAGTCATCAGTGTAATACAAAACCCCTCCAGTTCACAGACTGGGTGAGCCGGATGCAAAATCCTGAGGGTAACCTGTTCTCTCCCCTGCCTTTGGGCTCAAAGGCACCAAATACTAGGGATATGGACAGGAAATCAGACATACTGGGTTTCTGCCCTCTCAGAGATTATGGTTGGTTTAGCAAGGATGGACAATAAATCAAGCGAGACAACTCAGTGTGAAAAGTGTCATGTAGGGAGCATGCACAGATATGGTTTCTGGGAGAGAGTGACTGACCCTGAAACCTAAAGGATGAACAGAGTAAGCCAAGCATGTGTTTCAGGTAGTGGGCGGGGAGTGGGAGAACCAGGGAAAATGCAGCAAAGACCTGAGGCAGAGAGACCATGGCTCACTGAAGAACTGCAGAAGTTCCATGTGGCTGGTGCACAGGATTTAAGTAAGGAAGCAGTGAGAGGTGAACTAAAAAGAGAAACCAGCTGAGTCAGAAAGGCTGAAGGCATTTGTACTTAATTCTAAGCACAGCAAGAGACTCTGAAAGGTGTTAAGTTAAGGAAATAACAAAACCTGACCTTGAGATACTTAGAGCTTCCACTATCCTTCACTGTTTCCAGGGAAGGAAATGCTATAGCTTCCTTTTTTTTTCCTGAAATTTAATCTTTGTTGTATTTTCCCTTTACCATTTAGTCCCCTTATCTCCCCTCCCCCTAAAAATCACCACACTGTTGTCTATATCCATGAGTCCTTTTTCCTTTTCGCTCAAGGCCTCCACTCCCTAATCCAACCCTCCTCCACTGTCAACTGCTCTCCATCTATGAATCTGTCTCTGTTTTGCTTGTTAGTTCCGTTTGTTCATTAGAGTCCACATATGAGTGAAATCATGTGGTATTTGTCTTTCTCTGACTGGCTTATTTCATGTAGCATAATGTTCTTCAGGTTCATTCATACTGTTGCAAAGGGTAAAATTTTCTTCTTTTTTATGGCCAAGTAGAATTCATTGTGTCAATGTCCCATAGCCGTTTTATCCACTCATGTATTGATGGACGCTTGAGCTGCTTCCATATCTTGGCGATTGTAAATAACACTGCAGTGAACATAGGGGTGTTTACATTCTTTCAAATTCGTGTTTTAGGTTCCTTCAGATATATTTCCAGAAGTGGGATCACTGGGTCAAAAGGCAGATCCATTTTTAATTTTTTGAGATATCTCCATACTGCTTCCCACACTGCATTGCTATCAACAGTGCAAAAGGGTTCCCCTTTTCTCCACATCCTCACCAGCACTTGTTGTTTGTTGATTTATTGATGATAGCCATTCTGACAGGTGTGAGATGGTATGTCACTGTGCATTTAATTTGCATTTCTCTGATGATTAATGATGTTGAGAATCTTTTCATACGTCAATTGGCCATCTCTATGTCCTCTTTAGAGAAGTGTCTATTCAGGTCTTTTGCACATTTTTAAATTGGGTTAATTTTTTGATATTTTGTAAGTACTTTATAAATTTTGGATATTAACCCCATACCAGATATATCAGCAAATATGTTCTCCCATTCTGTGAGTTGTCTTTTTATATTGTTGACAATTTCCTTTGCTTTGCAAAAACTTTTTAGTTTGATATAGTCCCATTTATTTTTCTTTTGTTTCCCTTGCCTGAGGAGATACAGCCGATAAAAAATTTCTATGAGCAATATCCGAGATTTTGCTACCTATGTATTCTTCTAGGATATTTATGGTTTTGGGTCTAACATTTAAGTCTTTGAGCCATTTTGAATTTATTCTTGTGTGTGGTATAAGAAGGTGGTCTAGTTTCATCTTTCTGCATGTTTCTGGCCAATTTTCCCAACATCTTTTATTGAATACACTATCTTTAGGCTATTGCATGTGCTTGCTTCCTCTATCAAATATTAATTGACTGTAAAGGTGTGGGTTTATTTCTGAGCTTTCTGTTCTGTTACATTGATTCATGTGTCTGTTTTTAGGCCAACAGTGGGCTGCTTTGATTACTATGGCCTTGTAGTATAGTTTGATATTAGGTGGTTTGTTCTTCTTTCTCAGGATCATTGTTGCCATGCAAACACTTCTGTGGTTCCATATAAACTTTTGAAATATTTGTTCCAGTTCTGTGAAAATATATCATTGAAATCTTGACAGGAATTGCACTGAATCTATAGATTGCTTTGGGTAGTATGAACATTTTATTGATGTTAATTCTTCTTATCCATGATAACATTATGTGCTTTCACTTATTTGTATCATCTTCAATTTCTTTCTTCAGTGTCTTATAATTTTCTGTTTACAGGCCTTTTACATCCTTAATTAAATTTATTCCTAGGTATTTTATTCTTGCTGAAGTAATTGTGAATGGGACTGTTTTCTTAAATTTCCTTTTTGTTAGTTTGTTATTGGCATATAAAAGTGTAATTAATTTCTGGATATTAATTTTGTATCTGGCTACTTTGCTGAATTCATTTATCAGTTGTAGCAGTTTCTTGGTGAAATCTTTGGGGTTCTCCATGTAAAGTACCATGTCATCAGTAAATAAAGACAATTTTACTTCTTCCTTTCCAATTTGGATGCCTTTTATTTCTTCTTCTTGTCTAGTCACTGTGTCTAGGACTTCTAGTACTATGTTGAATAAGAGAGATGAAAACAGACATCCCTGTCTTGTTCCTGATTTTAAGGGGAACACTTGTAGTTTTTGCCCATTGAGTATGTTGCTGGCAGTAGGTTTGTCATATATGGCCTTTATTGTGTTTAGGTGTCTTCCCTGTATTCCCACTCTACTGAGAGTTTTGATAAGTGGGTGATAGATTTTATCAAAAGCTTTTCTGCATCTATTGATATGATCATGTGGTTTTTATCTTTCATTTTGTTTATGTGGTGAATCACATTTATTGATTTGCAAATGTTGTACCTACCTTGCATTCCTGGAATAAATCCCACTATATCATGGTGTATGATCTTTTTGATTCATTGCTCTATTCAGTTTGCTAATATTTTGTTGAGGATTTAGCACCTATGTTCATCAGGGATATTGGCTTATAATTTTCTTTGTAGTGTCTTTATCTGGTTTTGGAATTAGGATAATGATGGCCTTGTAAAATGAGTTTGTGAGCCTTCACTCCTCTTGAATTTTATGAGTTTGAGAAGGAGATGTGTTAGTCCTTTTTGGAACCCTTGGTAAAATTCACCTGCAAAGCCCTCTGGTCCATGGCATTTGTTGGGACTTTTTTGAATACTGCTTTAATTTCACTAGGTGTAATCTGTCTATTCAGATTCTCTGATTCCTCTTGATTTATTTTTGGAAAATTGTATGTTTCTTGGAATTTATCCATTTCATCCAGGTTGTCCAATTTGTTGCCATATAATTGTTCATAATATTTTCTTACAATCCTTTGCATTTCCTTGGTGTCTTTGGATCCTTTCTCTTTTTTATTTGATGAGTCTTGTTAAAGGTTTGTCAATCTTGTTTATCTTTTCAAAGAACCAGTTCTTGGATTCATTGATCTTTTGTATCTTTTTAAAGACTATATTTCATTTATTTCTGCCCTGGTCTTTATTATTTCTTTCCTTCTACTTGCTTTGGGCTTTGTTGTTCCCTTTCAAGTTCCTCTGAGTGTAAAGTTAGATTGTTTATTTGAGCTTTTTCTTATTTTTTGAGATAGGCCTATAATGCTATGAATTTCCCTCTTAGGATTGCTTTCCCAGCATCCACAGATTTTGGACTGTTGTGTCTTCATTTTCACTTATTTCAAGGTACCTTTTGATTTCTTCCTTCATCTCGTTGTTCACCCATTCATTGTTTAATAGCATGTTATTTAGCTTCCATGTCTTTGCATGTTTTTCAGTGTTCTTGTGATTAATTTCTAGTTTCATAGCATTGTGGTCAGAGAAAATGCCTGATGTGATTTCAGTCTTCTTAAATTTATTGAGACTTCGTTTTGTGTCCTAGTATGTGGTCTAGAAAATGTTCTATGTGCACTTAAAAAGTATATATATTCTGCTGCTTTGGGGTAAAGATTATCAATTAAATCCATTTGCTCTAGTGTGTCATTTAAGGCCACTGTCTCCTCGTTGATTTTTCTGTCTGGGAGATCTATCCATTGAAGTCAATGGGGTGTTAAAATCCCCTGACAATGACTGTATTTCTGTTGATCTCTCCCTTTGTGTCCATTACAATTTGTTCTACATATTTAGATGCTCTTATGTTGGGTGTGTAAATATTTATTAGGGTTATATCCTCTTGTTGGATTGTTCCCTTTATCATTATGTAGTGTCCTTCTTTGTCTTTTACTATAGCCTTGGTTTTAAAGTCTAATTTGTCAGTTTCTTTTCCATTTGTATGAAATGTCTTTTTCCAACCCTTTACTTTTAGCCTGTGTGTATCTTTTAATCTAAGATGGGTCTTTTGGAGGCAGTATGTACATGGGTCTTGTTTTCTTATCCATTCAGCTATCCTATGTCTTTTGATCAGAGCATTTAAGCCACATACATTTAAGGTAATTATTGATAGATACATATGTAGTGCCAATTTATTGTTAGACTGTTTTCCTCTGCTTTTTCCTTCCTTCCTTCCTTTCTTTCCTTTTTCTTCTTCTATGCAATCCCTTTCACATTTATTGTGGTACTGGTTTGGTGTTAACAAATTCCTTTAGCTTTTCCTTGTCTGGGAAGCTCCTTATTTCTCCTTTAATTTTAAATGATAGCCTTGCTGGGTAAAGCCTTGGTTGTAGGCCCTTGCTTTTCATCACCTTGTATATTTCACACCACTCCTTTCTGTCCTGAAGTGTTTCTGTTGATAAATCAGATGCCAGTCTAAGTGGGGCCCCCTTGTAGTTAATCACCTGTGTTTCTGTTGGTCTTTTAGGATTCTCTCTTTAAGCCTTGTCATTTTAATTATAATGTGTCTCAATGTAGGCCTCTTTGGGCCCAAGTTGTTTGGGACTCTCTGAGCTCCCTGGACATGTATGACTTTTTTCTTCACCAAATTAGGGAAGTTTTCAGTCATTATTTCTTCAAATAGGTTCCCAATTCCTTGCTCACTCTTTTCTCTTTCTGGTATTCTCATGATGCAAATGTTGTTATGTTTCATGTTGACCAAAATGTTTCTTAGGCTCTCTTCATTTTTTAAAATTCTTCTTTCTTTCTGCTGCTCTGCCCAAGAGTTTTTTCCTACCTTGTCTTCCAAAACACTGATTCTGTCCTCCACTTCATCTAACCTACTGTTTATTCTCTTGTTTTTTCATTTGGGGTCTGTTTCTTTGTCATCCCATTTTGGCTACTTTGTATTTTTTTGCCTTAGGTGTTAAATTAATCTGCTGCTAAACTGATCAGTTGGTAATCTTAGCAAGCTATAATCAGCACTCTGGCTTAAGTACCACAGGATGGGGCAGAGTAACTCCCACAGGCAGGCATATTGATTCTCTTCAGGCTGATGCCACTTGGAGAGAAGTGCTATGCTGGAGGAAGATGGCTCCTGCAATATGGGGAATGACTCAACACAGGGATCCTGGTAGCTGTTCCTTTGGGTCTCTTCCCAGATCCACTAGCCCCGGACTGTCCTCAAACATCTCTAGTCCACTCTGCTGTCCCTCTGCTGGAACCCAGAGTAAGTGGCTACAAATGAAATTTTGTGTGTTGTCCCTTTAAGAGGCTCTCTGCATATTCAGTCATCTCTCCCTGGCAGACAGAATCCCAGTTGCTTTTCACAGCTGGATGTTATCTGAGTTTCTGGCTCTGGTGCTGTAGCCTGGGGAGCCAGGCTTGTGGTTTAGACCCTGTACTTCTCAGGGGAAACTCTGTGGCTGCTGAAATCTCCCTCCAGAACTTCAGCTGCCACCCCTGAGGGGCCATCCAGCCCTCTCATGCCTCCTCCGCACTCCCTACCAGTTGTGCTATGGTGAAGTGGTTTCTTCCATCTGTCTGTGGTTATAAGGCTTCTCTGCAGCTAGTGTTTAGTTGGTTATTCTGGATGCTTTCTCTAAATTTAGTTATAATTCCAGATTGGTCCTGGGAGGAGGGTAGCATAGCTTCTACTTACTCCTCCACCATCTTGGATCCACCAGTCATTGTAGCTTCTTTGGGTCATTTAGTCTACTATGTAACTGAAAGAAGGCATTTAGTTTTACCTAAGCTTTGCTCTCTGACCATACTGTGTCACTCCATAGTCCTGTCTAAAAAGCCTTTGATGATCACACATGGACTAATTCCAGACCCGTTAGCATGGCACCCAGGGCCATTCTCAATGTCCCACCTAATCCTGTCACTTATGCTCAACCCTTACCCATACATCCCTGACACATAGGATGAATTCACTAAATATTTGTTACATAGAAGAATGATAGATTGTCTTTGGACTTCTGTCTCAGTAGTTCACAAACATGCTTCTAGGCCTTCCCGTTTGCATGTATTGACCCACATCCCCATATCACTGTAGCCCTCCCTGAGCTACCAGGAAGCTCTCACTTTCCCTTTGCAAAGTCAAATCCTCTGAGAGGAGAAGCTGCCTTTATAAAGAAGTGCTTCCTTTGAGAGGCCTCTTCACTTGGCTGAGCAGATAACTCCTCCTGTGAGTTCTCTGAGCTCTTTCTACACATAGGTGATTCTTGTTATTTGCAGCAGTTATGTTCTATAAAGTCACTGTAAATACTCAACCCTTGGCCTGGGGTAAATACAGAGTTAGTTTCCTATGAGCCTCTGGTCACAGTACGTTCATCAAGGTCTGCCTAGGGCCAGCTGTAGTATGTGGGTTCTTGATCTGAGGTAGGAAAGATTTCATAACATGAGTCTGGGTGACTATGAGGGTATGCTTACCAAAGCTGGGGTCAGTGAAACAAGGGCTTAGCACAGAAGAAACAACAGTAGAGCCTAGGCTGGGCTGCTTTAGTTTACTGGGAAGTCAGAGAAAAGGAGGCCTTGGAGACAGGTTCAGGGGATTAGCCTGGGATGAGCTGCAGCTGCCCATTGCTCCTGATTGCAAGCTCCTCAGAGTTTAGGAGATTCATGCCTGTGGGGGGAAAAGAGAGGGAAGAAGAAGGGAAAGGGAAAGGCTCAGGCTGCTCCCCAGAGTTCGTTCCAGTACTGGGTCCGTTGTCTTTTAGGCTTTTATCTCTTTCTTGCAGGTGGGAATCAAGGGGAGGGTTTCACCAGGATATTCATCAGTTCTCCACGTGTGCCCTATCAGGTCTCCTCTGATCCATCAGTGCCAGGGCAGGGGGTCTTTAGTCATTGCAGTTGGTCCTGGCTTAGCCCACCTGGTTTGCTGCTTCCCTAGGCCTGGAGCTAAAACACATCTGAGGTCTAGATGTTATCTCTAGGGAGATGATCTTCTGTGTCTGGCTACAAATTGCTTGGCCATTTTGTTCAGCTGTCTGTCTCAGTTTCTCTATTCCATTTACCAAGGAATTTTCCTAGTGTTTCACTATCCTGAGTCAAACTGACCAGTATACAATCTTGTGTTGTTTAAAGACCTCTTATTTAGGATATATATTGATTCATTAACACTGAACTCAAACAACCAACAACACTTATGATAAATAACTGAATGCAGTTTATGCAACATGCATTTTCTTTCTTTTTTTAAGATTTATTTATTTTTTTTAGAGAGAGAGGAAGAGAGAGAGAGAGAGAGAGAGAGAAACATCAATGTGTGGTTGCCCCTTGTGCATCCCCCCACTGGGGACCTGGCCTGCAACCCAGGCATGTGCCCTGACTGGGAATCGAACTGGCGACCCTTTGCTTCGCAGTCCCGAGCTCAATCCACTGAGCCACACCAGCCAGGGTGCAACATGCATTTTCCCTGTAAGGCACAGCACAGCCTTCTTTTGCTTAGGAACACTAGACAGCACTGCAGCACCATGCTTTGGGGCCATTTTAAACAGAAAATCACCAACAAAAAGCATGAAAACATAAAAAACATGGCACTAAGTAGAGCATAAAAAGGACACTTATTTACAAGCTGAGAGCTGAAACGGGAAGTCAGATTATCATCTTGTTCAGCCTCAGCTGGGAAGATGCACGAGCATGTTAGGTGAGTTAAAGTTTTTGCTACCATGTGCATATTTGAGAATGAACTCAAAAGCACTGCAAATATTGATTTGGGAGTTAGAAATAAATTTCAGTGAATTGGCAAATCCACAAATACAAAATCCATAAAGAATGAGAATCAACTACACTTTCATCACTTTCATTACAGCATTTGTAATTCTGAATTAAAGTTAGTAATTCTTTTTTTAAAAAAGATTTTGTTTATTTATTTTTAGAGAGAAGGTAAGGGAGGGAGAAAAAGAGGGAGAGAAACATCAATGTATGGTTGCCTCTTGCACTCCTCCTACTTGGGGACCTGGCCTGCAACCCAGGCATGTGCCCTGACTAGGAATTGAACCAGTGACCCTTTGGTTTGCAGGCCTACACTTAGTCCACTGAGCTACACCAGCCAGGACTGAAGTTAGTCATTCTTTTGGGTTCCTGGACCCAAACCCAAAGCGTGTGCATGTTATGGGGGGTTCCCCACAGCAACAGCAAGCACTGCTCTGGACACTAGCTGCGTGTCCTACAATTCAACTCAGTTCTGACACTACCTAGAGACAGCATCAGATCCACAGGTTGAGGGCTCAGTCCTAAAAAATTGCCCCTCCCCATTCCACCTCAGATGCCTATCAAAAGCCTAGGTGTTGTTACTTGCTTTTCTGAAGGACTGGCTATAAATCAGCAGTTTGCGTGACCCTTCCTTGGATTTGATCAATTTGCTAGAGCAGCTCATAGAACTCAGAAAGCTCATTTTACTCACCAGATTACCTATTTATAGGTAAGTTGGTGATATAACTTAGGAACAGCCAGACAAAAGAGATGTGTAGGGCAAGGTAGGGGAAAGGATGCAGCCTCCTTGCCCTTCCCGAGCACACCACTCGTCCCACATCTCCACGTGCTTACCCAACCTGGGAGTCCTTTTGGGTTCTCATGAAGGCTTCATTACATCGCATGCTTGATTAGATCATTGGCCATTGGCAGCTGAACTCAATCTTCAGCCCCTTTCTCCTCCCCAGAGGTGTGGGAAGGAGGACCGAAAGTTCCAACTCTGTAATCACAGGGTTAATTCTCCTGGCAACCAGTCCCCCATCCTTAGGTTACCTAAGGGCTTTCTAAAAGTCATCATTAACATAACAAAAGACACCTTTATCCTCTTATCACAGGAAATTTTAAGGGTTTTAAGAGCTATGAGCCAGGAACTATGGGCAAAGAGCAAATATATGGGAGAAATATGACCAAATATATATGTTTCTTATAAATCACAATATCACAGTAATTTATGTGTCTCTTTTTTCCACAGAGTCTGGTGGTGTGACCAGCAGTGGTGTGACACCACTGCTATGGTGTGAGCTTTGTGACGAGTTAGCATACAGCAAGAAATAACAGCAGCTAACATGGACATCTTACTATGGGGTTTCCACATGTACTTACTTCCTCAGTTCTCACAAGAATTCTCTGAATCATGTACTATCATTCCCACTTTACAAATGCGGAAACCAAGGCTTAGCAATGATTCTAATACTTGCCTATGGTAACAGAGTGAGCACTGGAGGCAGGATTTGCACACAGGCTGAGTCAGAAGCCCATATGCTCATTGCTGGGCTACCCTGCCTGTGAATGTAAGTGCCTGTGGGGAGAAGTCTGGAAGGAAATACACGATCTTCAGCACAGTTAGCTGGGCAGCCTCTGAGAGTGCCTCTAGGAGGGAGCAGTTGGTGGCAGGAGCTCTTATGGGTAGTTCCTGGAAGACTGAATTCACTCATTGGTTTGAGAAGGCAAATGGTCAAGACTGTTACTGTTTGGAAAGAAAGGTTTTCTTTTTGTAGGTGAAACAAGAAAGGCCTCCACTTTGTTGTAGTGAGTGAATTATCCAGAAGGGACCTATTTGCTCAAAGGGACCTTGGGGAATGGAGGTCTTTCAGGTAGCAGCTGGGCACCTGCTTATGTCAGAAGCGGTAAGATCATGCTTCAACCACCCAGGATGTAGAAGGCTGTGGGCGGCATGTGAGAAGCCCATGTAGGGAAGACACCTACCTCAGCACTGATCCCCACTCACTCTGGGGTCGAAGTGGGTTACTCAGACCAGGCCAGAGCTCTAGCTGTCCAGTTACATGCCATTGTCTAGCTGACTGTGAGCCCATACTACTGACCCTTGAGTAAATGGCTCAGGGAATGAAGGAGTATAAAGAGATATGTCCTCTCAGGTACAGGGATATCCATAGCTCCTCTGGCCAGAGAGGAGCTCCTTCCCTCTCTGGGGAAACTGAGACTTGAAGCCCTATTTGTGGCCTAGATATTCTGATTCTGAACATAACTGCACTTTGTTCTCAAAAGACATTGTCGCCATTTACATCACGAGTGGCTCGCAGCCCTCCCCTGAGGTCCTGCAATGTCACAGGAAACCAGGGGAGGCAGCGCAGGATGTCTGTGGCTGGAAGGAGACTCTGGAATGTCTCCAGCAAGAGCAGTTCCCATACTTCAGAGCAGGTTGTCAGACAATTCCAGGAACAGAAGAGCCAAGATCTCCAGAGAACAGACGGCCACCGTGTGGGCACCAATTCTTTTTCTGCCAGAGGGAGTGCTTGGCATTTGTCTCAATCTCCCCATGGAACATAAATCGAGAACCTCCTCCACACAGTTTCCCTCACAGCCCACCTGCCTGGCACTGCTTTGAAGAATTCATCTTGGGGAAGGCCGACATCCTCCCGGTACCAGAGTTCCTAAAGTCACTGACCCTTCCCAGGGGCCACGGTTCCACTTCCCCCTCATTCTGAGCAGCCATCCGAGGACAGTGACAGTCTTAGCATAAGCCCAGCACTGTGGGTGGCATTTTCACCTTTACAAATTTTCCCTTGACCATAATTTATTTTATCCTGGTCTAATCGAATTTCTCCAAGGCCTTGGCCTATGGACTGACGATCATTTGTACAACGAGAATAGATCTGGTCAAAATGATGAAGTGAATGAAATTTGTCTCCATTATCCCCACACCACCCAGACCTCCCCCTTTTCGAGCTCCCTTCTGCTCTTGAGCAGCTGCTGACTATGCCTTCACGTTCTCTCACCCAGGTTCCTTCACTGTTCAGGCTATTTTACCCTGGGAACTTTCACTGTAAGACACAGTGTATGAATGTGTAACCCAAGTAAAACTTGTGACCAGTCTCCACCAACATTACCTTAAAATGAAAATTTTAAAAGTCTGACTCCAAAAACATTGAAAAGCAACACAATGTATTATATATTGTACAACATAGAGAAAGACTTCCTAAAAATTCTTTTTGAGTCTCCTGCAGTCCCACCCCTCACAACAGCAGATTTTAGTCTTTTCTCTTTATTTTTCTCCCCCCAAACTTTTCTGCCTCAGCCCCTGTATGCCACTTATGCCTCGTGGCACAGCCACCCACATTACCATGTCATCCCCTTTTCCTGCCTCCTGGATATTCATCCTTCTGCAGCCCCATTTTCTAGGCTTCTTCAATTTTGCATTTCCACCAGTTTCCCCATTTGCTGCAATAAAATCCTGGTGGTAGAGCAACAGAAGGAAAAGTCCTGAGGTGATAAGGAAGGCAGTGTGTCACAGAGAAAGGAATGAGTCCCAGCAACGGTGTTTCCTGGCTAGGATGCTTCTTCCGTGGGAGTTGGTGAGATGCCTGCAAAATGTTTTGTCCTACTCAAAATCTATGGCTCCTTAGAGCCGTGCTGGTTTTTCAAGTAGGAGAGAGGAACAAGGATTTCTTTTTTCGGAAAATCTTTTATTACTCTTAAAATCATCCAGTGAGCATGTTGTTTGCAAGGCTTTGAGCTACTTTGCAGATGTCCAGAATCTGGTTCCTGACAGTATTACCACTAGCGACTTGCTTACATGTTTCCTCCAGTCTAACCTTACTTCACTACTAGCATCTTTTTTATGTATTGTGCCATTTTATGTTGGAATGCCCTCAGTTCTTCCCTTCTCTCTATTTTGTGCTCTCTATAGTAATTGCCAGGACTTCTGTGATTTCCCACTAAATGGAAACCCCTAGTTTCTAACAAGGAGAGTGACAGATAATGAATTCTTAAAAATATTTCCTGTATTGATGAATAAAATAATTAATGAATGGAGAGTTATAAAGAGATTATAGTGTATTTCTAACTTTTGGTCAAAATTTTAAAAAATCATTATTGTGAAAATTATTACTGCAAGTAAATCAGTACACTGAATGACTTCTTATTTTTATTCTAAGGATTTATGTTTTTCTTTAATTCTGGAAAATTCTTAGTTTATTACCTCTTGTAACATTTTTTTCTCCCTCTTTTTAACTAGTCTCACCACTTGGAACAGCAATTTTGGAGCTTCTCAGTCTAGCTTCTATGAATTTACTTTCATTTTTTTAATGTATGTATCTTGTTTTATTGCATTCAGAGTGATTTATTACATTAGGTTGGCCAAAAAGTCTGATTTGTTTTTTCCATAAAATAAGACACATTTTTCATTCTCAATTTATTGATTTGGATATTTTGAGTATGATGACTACCTTCTGCGTGACATATGTTGATTTTCTCAATTAATGTCTCGATTTGGTTGCTATCAACTTCAACTGGTCTACCTGACTGTGGTGCATCATCCAGTAAGAAATCTCCAGCAGGAAACTTCACAAACCACTTTTGACACCTTTGATCAGTCACAGCACCTTCTTCATACACTGCACAAATCTTTTTTATTGCATTTCAGTTGTGTTTTTACCTTCCTTGAAATAATAGAGTGTAATATGCTGAAAATGTTGCATATTTTATTCCATCTTCTATATTAAAATGGCTACACAAAAATTCAGCAATTTTGATTTTTTTAAATGCACACCGATATGACAGCTGTCACAATACAATCTAACAAAATTGTTTCAAGACAACTAAGTGCTACTAGAGCCATCTTACGGAAAAAAACAAACAAACTTTTTGGCCAACTCAATATATTCATTCATAAACTATGCTATGCTGCACAACAAATAAACTCATAAAGCAAAAAGAAAAACTTTATTTCTTACATCACAATTTGAGGCAGGTTGGGAGGCTCTTTGAACAGAGCTCTTCCAAGATGTGACTTTTATCTTGAGATACTGCAATCATCATGTGCTCTTCATGATCTCCAGGGAAGGAAATGATCATCCAGGTGATTGATTTTGTGACCAGGCCTAAAGGAGATACACTTTACTTTCACCCCCATTCCAATCACATGACCCTCATCTCACTGCAGGGGGCGTCCAGGAAATGCGGGTTTTCTTGTGTGCCTGAGAAGAGGAAATGGGGTTGGTGCATATGTGGCAAATCTCTACCACATTTATTTAGTTCTCTTTTTCTATATATTGATTCCCTTTTACCTCATCTAGTCTACTATTTATCACATCTGCTAAGATTTTTTACCCAATTTTGTATTTTCAAAATTTTTGTTTCTTTTTTTACTATGCCTTTTCCAATTCAATAACCTGTTGTCATTTTGAGTATGCTATTTCTTCATTTATCTCTGAAGATACTAAACAAACTTATTTTAAACACTTTGGCTAGTTGCATCTCCATTATTTCTGTTTCCTTAGGTGTGATTTTTTTCCTATTTCCTGGATCTGTCAACCAGTTTTCATTATTATGGATATCACTAAGTGCTTTGTAATTTTTATATGAAAGCTGATCATGCATGGAGTGTTTTTCCCATGCTCGCTCCTCCTTATAGAATGATTTCAGCATTGCATCAGCCTGGTCTTCCAAGATGCACAGCTCTAAACTAAATCTTTGTATAAGAATTTGGGCATTTGGATCAATTATATATACTGTATCCACTTGATGCAATATTTGATCAATTATATATAGCATCATTTTTGGATGCCATACATAGGCCCAATTTCTATTTCCATACAAGAATCACTGCTTCCTGTCCACTAAACCAAAAGTCCGTAAAATTTTACTTGGAGCTATCTTAGTCCCAGTTCACTAGTAAATACCTTTGGCTTGGCCCCAGGCTTCAGACAGGAAGCTGAATTCTAATTCCCATATGGTGCTCTTAGGTCTGTTTCTCACTGAATGATTAAAAACCTGGCCCCCACGTTCCAGCTGACCATAGCTTTGCTTGTGCGTGGCTTTAGTTCCTTTTCCGTAAAGCCTTCCCCTATCTTTCAAACAATTAAGTGTGCCCTCTTCTGTGTTACCCAGCACACATTATATCATGGTTATTTGGCTGTAGGTCTGTCTATAAACAGTTTGTATAGACTATAAACACCTTGAGGGTAGAGATTATGCCCTATTTATATTGCTGCCCAGCGTCTAGCACAATGACTGCAGATTAGAGACTCGATATTGGTGAAGTTGAATTTGAGGTGTTTTAGTGACTCTTGAGAAACCCAATTTTTACTGTAACCCAGAAATGAGTCTCCAGTGATAACAGCATGATGTTTGTGGAAGATAATTTACAGACATAACCAAAAGGCATGTATGTATTTGGACTCTGTAAACGATGTCCGGATCTGCTTGTTTGTGTGCTACCTTGTGCAGGGCCTTTTATTTGCTCTCATTTTGCTCCTTTGAAGACATAATTGCTTCTTGGTTCTATGTTTCTGTTGTTCATTACATTGTTCCATACCATTTCATTCTGAAAATAAAACAAAATAGAATATTTAAAATTAATGATGTGGGGCATGACTTTTTTTTGCTTTCCCTCTTCCTCCAGGCAGAATTAGTAAATGGCTTGAATACCATCCATTCTTTTTATCGGAAACATCTGGGTTTCATTACAGCAAGAAAAATCACTGATTATAAGGTGAGAGGTCAGAGACCTCCTTTACAAAGGATCCCTGGGATGTTTATCTACCCCTTACCACCTCCTTACCAAACCTGGCAGGCCTGTGGTGGCTACTTCTGTTTCAAGACAAGCTGAAGAGTCATCCTCATTGATTTTTGGAATTTGGAGATTCCTAGTATAAGGATTTCCTCGTTGGCTTCATTTTGAAAGATTCAGAAAATGAAGTTTCTTGGATGACACGAGTTCCCATGATCTCTGTATCTTTTGCAACTGTCCTCATTCCTGAAGAAATGATAGCAATTGGAGTCTACTGATCATGTTTTCTAACTTACAGGGGTAATTGAAAGTTTGTCCTTTGCTTTTCAAGTACCATAACTGAGTTAAAATGAAATTTGCAAAGACAAACAACATTCATTGAAAGAGATTGTAATAGTAGTAATAGTAAAATCAGTATTCGGTTTCAGTGATGACTTTCTATCAGGCCCTTTGCTTATTTTATTTCATTTGGGTAGGTGTGTGTTGGAGGAAAGTTATTTTAGATCTTTGTTTTCTAAACTAAACTGGGTTCTCTCTTCCCTCCTATCTGACTGACACAGGAAAATCTAACTTCCTATTCTGAGGGTCATCTCTTCCTTTGAAAACTCCAGTAGGATTAAGGGGAAATCATGAAATAGGCTTCCTAAACTTACATGCTTATGTGTTACAGCCACGCAAATTTGAAATCTGCAATTACTGGAAATACAACTCAAATAGGCTTGAACAGTAAAGGGAACTTATTGCTTCACATCCCTGAAAAGACTAGTGACGTCAGGCTCAGTCCAGTGTCTACCTAGCAACACCGCTGGGCGTGAAGATGCCACGGCCTCCCAGCTCCGCTTTCCACCGCGTGCAGTTCCTCCAGTGGCCACAAGATGGCGGCGAGCAGCCGTGCGGGCTGAGTACTTCCTCGTTCCCAGTCAAAAGAATGTCCCTGCAGTATTTCTTTCATTTTTTTAAAAAAGATATTATTTACTTAATTTTAGAGGGACGGGGAGAAAAAGAGGGATAAAAATGTTGATTGGTAGCTTCTTGCGCCCAGGCCTGTGCCCTGACCCGCAATAGAACCTGCGACCTTTTGGTTGGCGGGGCGACGCCCAACCCACCGAGCCACGTCTGTCAGGGCTCGAGTAGTTTCTAAAGAAGAATGAAGTCGTTTTCCACAGAAACCTCCATAAAAAGTGTCTTTGATGGACCGCAGTTAGGTTTTCCGGGGCTTCCCAGAGGCGGGGACGGGAAGGGGCGGGGCCACAGACGGCCTCGCGCGGGTGAAGGCCGGTCCTTGGGCGGGGGCAGAATTGCCGGCGCCGGCTGTGTGCCGGGGCGGTGGCCGTGAGCGGGGGCGGGTCGCGGGCCCGAGCGGACAGACGGTGAGGGCTCCAGGGAGGCTCGTTGCCTTTTCCAGTCCTACCAGGGAGAGACTGGGGGCTCAGCCGGTCCCAGGATGAGGCCCTGAGGAAAGGAAACAGTCCGCAGCCTAGCCCTGGGGCTGAAGCGACAAAAAGGCTCCCCTGGCTGGGAGACCAGGCCGGAGGGCGAGGCGCGCCCGGGGAGTCGCCGGGAGCGGCCGCGGGGGCCGCGCAGGGACACGGGTGTCGGGCACCTTCCCGCCCTCAGCGCCGCTCACTGCGACGGAGGCATCGGCAGAGCAATGTTAATGCTCACGCCCTGGGCGATAATGGCCCAGTTATTCCACTTTTCTTCTCCTGTGACGTTGAGATAATAGGGTCGTACTAACTCCCTTGCCTACTTCGTGTGGGAAAAAGAGGCAATGTTTCTGCTCTTTGTCCCATAGCTCAGTCTCCGCCCACGAAAGCGGCCACTGCCGCCCACTCCGCCTCCCGACTAGCGCCGCGCGCACGAGAGGAAGGGGGACGCCGGACTCGACTGCGGCGCGAGCGGCGCGAGCTGCGCATGCCCTTCACTGGTGACGCTGGAGGTGGGGCTGTGGGCGGGGCGCCGAGCCGTCCGTGCTCACGCTCCGCCCCGCCCCTTCCTCCGTCCCTCCGCTTCCCGCCGCCCGCGCGAACACACCGGCCAGGGCCTGTCTCGGTCTAGACGCCCTTTCCCGTCGCTTCCTGTGTAACAGCCGTTTCGGGCTCTGGCCAGCTTTCTAAACACAGGTGCCCCCGGGGAGCTGCTCTTCGGTTTGGATGCGCGTTTGGCGGGAGGAGCCCTCACTCTGACTTGGCCCGGCGCTCCCAGGTCGGCTCTTACCAGACCATTGCACGAGAATGTCGGGTTCTTGTCCTGCCCCCTTGAATAGCGCCAGCACGCCTTCCCGTTTGGCTGCTCTCTGTGTGTGGGCTCCTTTGGCAGGAGCGCAGCTGAGGATTTGGGGGTGAGTGGGGTGGGGGGCCAAAGGGTAGGCATAGATACAGAGGTCTGTCCTATCTCAGAGTTGTAGAGATGGAGTGAAATTACACATGCAAAAGTATCTGTGGAGTTACCGTTGAACACAGACCTAAGGTGGCACTAGCCTCCTGATGGACAGGGGAAGGAGTGATGCTCTCGCCTGGGAACTGCGTCCTCCGGATATCCGTTCTGGGAAGGGCCATTCTGGCTCCAGACACCCCTTGACTGTTAGCTGGGAGGTTGTCTCCTCCAAGATGCGGCTTGAATAAAAGTGCGTAATGGCATACTACGCAGGCACGAACTCAGAAGTTGGGAGGGACAGGTAGCAGTAGGGCTACCGGGCCACTTCCATGCTGCTGGCTGCCCTGGGACGTTTCGTGTGTCAAGTGGCCTTCCGGTTCTTGGGCAAGAAAAATTTCAAGACACGAGTCCCGGCGAAAGTGAGAGTTTGTTAACGCTTAGGACAGTGAGGCAAAAGAGGGTGGACAGGGTCGGGGATGAGCCGGGGATGAGCTGCCAGCGTGCTCTGATCCCCTGGGTTCGTGTCTCGTTGGGACACTTAGAGCTTGGGATGGAAGAAGCAGGTATACGCCTGAGGAGACTCCTGAGGAAACGGGGGCGCAGGCGTGCTCCGTCTCAAGGGTTCTAGTCTCTTTTTATCCTCACCTGAGGATATTTTTCTCATTCCTTTCAGAGAGAGGAGGAAGGGAGAGAGAAACATCAGTTGGTTCCCTCCCGTATGCTTCCAGGCCGGGTATCATCTGTGCCCTGATTGGGGATCGAACCCGCAACCCAGGCGTGTGTGCCAACCAGGAGTTAAACCTGCAACCCTTCATTGACAGGACGATGCCCCCACCGAGTCACTCCAGCCCGGGGTTACCAGTTTTCTATTGGCAGGGATTTTAGGGGAGGATCTCAACAGACTACTCTATTAGGTTTCCGGTGCGTCGCTTAGATGCTGGTGTGTCGAAATGAGCGTACAGTGGGCTCAGGGATGATTCTCTTCTTAGCTTCACCTGTCTTAGAGTAGTCTGGCTCTAATTGGATTTTTTAAAAAATCTATCTCCCTGACTGAGGTGATTTAAACACCTGCTTTCAGGTATCTTTGGTTAGAGAGGCCAGTCTTGTGATCCAACAGCTGGCTGTTAATTGCTCAGCTGCTACACCTCTTTGTTCAACCATTTCTCTCAGTTTCCTCATTCCACTTGCCAGAGAGTTTTCCTAATTTCTTACCCACCTCATTAGATCCTCTCTTCTTTTTCTATGAGAAAACATACCTTCTTGCTAAGTCGATTTTCTCACAATGTGCCTTCAATTTCAGAGTCTCCTAGGACTTTGGTGTCTCCACAAAGGGCTCTACAATTTTGAAAGATATCTTGTTTTAGCCCTGCCTTTCTCTCCAGCTACTGCTCACTCTTCTTTTCACTCCCTTTACTCTCAACCCCGTTTCTTCGCCACAGAGTGACTGCCATGCCCATGGCTGTACCGAGGTGCTCTCCCCAGTGTCACCATGATGTCATAGTGACCACATCCAAATTCAGATGTCGTCTTGGTTCTCTCCTTGATGTCCCTTTACTGTTGTTCACCATTTCTTTCAAAACTACTTAAGTAGTAGCTTATTTTCTAAAGTACATCCACAATTTCACTATATTTTTGCTAGTCTTTAGCCATACTTAGAGTTTTTTAGAGTTGGAAATACTGTACAAAGAATTATTTGTTCTTTCATTTAATATTTTTACAGACACATTATACAAAAATAAAGATGGGAGAGGCCCACAGATAGGGTACAGACTCTGTATTTTACAGACGAGAAAAGTAAGGTTTGTGGGACATGCCTGATGGAAAGCCGTGGCCAGGACAGCCCAGGTTCCAGCCAGTCCTCCACCTCAGCCACCGGATCCACAGAAGGTTCCTCCAAATACCGATAAAGCACCTGAGTACGTGTTAAATGTAATTTCCAGGACACTTACCACATCGTTGGATTGGACTCTCCGGTGCTGGGACACAGGCATTTGCAAGTTTAACAAATACTCTGATGATTCTTAAGTATATTAAAATTTGAGAACCACTGTTTTGAAGAGTTTAAATCAAGTCATACAGACAAATGTTCAGTGCTACCCACTGGGGCTTCTGAGTGGGGCTAGACCACCACAGACTTTGCCAAGAACACAGGCTGGATGAGCAGCCAGGCCCTTTCTAAGCAGAAAACATGTTCATACCTGTCCTACCACAACAAAACCAACAAAAATAGATGTGTTTATTCATGGGTTCTTTTTTTGTGAAAAGTCATAGGGTTTCTAGGTTTTGAGCTATGGGAGAAAAGAGGGAAGGAAGAAATAGCCCAAGAAAGTTTTGAGATAGTAACACCATCTGAGAAACATGTTAACTGAGTGCAATTGTGATAGAAATTATTATTTCTCCTGACATATAAACCATACTCTTTGCTGGGTATAAAAACTTCCTGGTACTACAGTTACTGCTATCTATGGCTCCATTTTGGCCATGACCTTTATTAGAGCTTTGGGTGTATCATGTATGTGTGTGATTGGGGGAGGGTGTGGGTGCTGGAGAGGCAGATGGGAGAAGAGGTGACAGTACCCCTATTAATTAGACTGGTGTTTTATGAACTGCTGGTTGTGATAAATTGGTGGGTTTGACATCATTCTAGTGACCAGCACTTTTAAATGGAGTGGAAAGGAATGAAATGTGTAACAGAATAGAATAGACCAGACCACTGCATAAGGATATGTGTGTGTGTTGGGGGGGGGGTGTATTTAAAGTGGATGTCAACATAAAAAACATCCAAACCTGTAAGTATTTTTATGAATTTATTTGAGTCAAACTGATGGCAATTGCCGGAAAGCAAAATCAGTTGAGACTGGGAAAATACTCCTGAGAAGGGCAGTTTTGCACCTTATTTTATACATTACAATTGAAGGAGGAAGCGTGGGCTGGGGGGGCGTGTTACATGAAATTCATTGGTGATAGATCAGGGAGGCAGAAGAAAGCAAAGCGGGGAAACCTCTGGGATTAGACAAAAAGTAAAACAGACACATACCGGTTGTTTTACATAGGTGGGTATAGGATAGTTAACATGATAGTAACGAGGGGATTTGTGGTCTCTGCTGTGGTGACTGTTGTGCTTTCAGGGGTTTAGAAAAAAGGAAATTACTTTGACCTCCAAAGTTTCTGTTATGGGTACGTTATTGTAGATGCAAAAAAAAAAAAAACACACAGGCTCAGTTAAGGTAAAGATTGACCTTTGTTAGGGAAAAACGTTGGCCTAGGACATGACTACCTACCATGAACAGCTCTTAGTTAGAAAGGTTTACTTTCAGACCATCCTCCGTGGTTAGTTTTGCTCTCTGAGTTTGTGAGGCCACCGTGCAGGCCTGCCCTGAGCCTGTCAGGTTTAGTATGTGGCCCCTTTTCACCCACATGGATCAGAATGTAAAATTTCTTAATTTTGAGAGTGTTCAAAACATTTGAAAGCTGCTGGGTTGTGAAAAGACTAAAAGACTAACCAAGTTTAGAAAGTTTGAATCCTTTCTCGAGGGTCACTTAAACCTCAGGCCTCTTGGCCCCCAGCCCAGGGCTCTCGCGAGCACACTTCCCCTTGCATGTGGTCCTCATGTGTTCTCATTCCTAATGAGTGAGTATTAGATTAATATAACAGCATCGTGTCACAGTTTTCCCATTTTTAGCTATTATAAATAATTCCACTGTAAGTATTTTTATAATTATAGGTTTGTTCTTTTTTGAGGTACTTATGTGCGACATATTTTCTGGTATGATCATTTTTATGACTCTTACTCAGAAAAGCGACCAGTGTACACTTCCACTAGCAACATTTCCCTCCAGCCTCACTGATACTGAATTTCATCATTTATCCTTATATTTGCTTATTGAATATGTGTTAAATGGCCTCTTTTAATTGTTTTAATGTGGATTTTTAAAATTACTTTTGGGGTTTAGTGCTTCAAATGTTGGTTTTATGTTGGCTTTTCTAGTGTATGAGCTGCCTATGTATCTCCTGAACTGTGTCTCTACTGGGAACCTAGTTTGAATGATTTGATATGTTTTAGCCATTAAACTTTAAATAAAAAGCCATATTTATAACAAACATTTTTCTTATTTTGTTATTGTTTTGGCTTTGTGGAATTTCATTATTTCATGGTTTTACATTTTTATGTAATTCAATCCATCATTTTTTACTTTGAAATTCTTCCATGTTTTAAATAATCTAGTTAAAAAAAGCATTCTATTTCATTTTTGTAAAATGATTTTTAATTCTGATATAGATGCACAAAATGAAAAATCCCTCACTTTTGTGGAACATGAAGGTGTAAGTGAAGGACAGAGTTGTCTTTTTGCTCTTCTAAATTGGTGGTTCTCAGACTAGCAGCATCACATCACCTAGGAACTTGTTAGAAATGTAAATTCTCAGGCCCCATTCCACACCTGCTGAATCAAAGACTCTGGGGGCTGGGGCTCCCCATTAATCTATGTTTTAATCTATGTCACCCTCCAGGTGACACTGCTACGTGCTTGGCTTGAGAACCACTGTTGTAAATCAGTCCTAAAGCTTTTTTATTTGGCTGCAAACTCAGACACAATTGCACTTGCTTCTAACTTTTAATTAATGGGTAGTAGAAATCATCTGCCTTTACTAGGCAATTCCCTTGGAGCCCACAAAACATTGTTTGTTCCATTTATCAAAATGTTTAACTACAATGTCCCCTCCAGCCCAACCCCTTATTAGCGTAGTCAATTATATGCCTGTGCCTGCAATTCTTGGTTTAGCTTGTAACCACCCTCCACTCAACATCCCCATTAGTGCTTTATAACTCTTTAAGGTCTGCATGAAACTATTCTTCCAGTTATCCTCCTGGGCTATTAGCTTTGAGATATTAGTTGTATTTTTGTCTTTGCTTACGGAGAATTTCTCAACTATGCTTTCTGATCATTTCCTGCTCTCCTGGGCCTGTGTCTAGTGGCTTCATTGCCGATGTTTTTTCTTCTCCCACAGTCAACTTTCAAGTATGCTTTGATGATAAATATAAATTGGCCAGAGAAAAAAATCTTAAAATGCGGTTTTAAAATATCAGAGGAAATTTCAGGATTTTTTAGGAAAATAATTAGGAGAAATCAATGTTGCTAACTAGGAATGCCATTAAGTGTACAGAAGGACTTTCCAAGGGCAGGAATGTTGATGGAGTCACAGGAAGTGATCCAGGTTCTAGTACTAGTTCTAGAAATCCACACAGTGCACTTGATCACTTTACCCAAAGTTGATCAGGCTCTGCTCTCAAGAAGCTGATCCATAAGAGTGAACGTCAAACTGCTAACACTGTTTGGGATACTCCTCTAGGAAGCTCCTTTCTTTGATCTATTTCATCACTAATTGTCTCCATCTGTGAAGGCTTGCCTTCTCTAGTACCAAGGGTGTCCAACCTGCGGCCCTTAGGATGGCTATGAATGCAGCCCCACGCAAAATCATAAATCTACTTAAAAACTTTGTTTTTGCTCATCAGTTTTCGTTAGTGTTTGTATATTTAATGTATAGCCCAAGACAACTCTTCTTCCAGTGTGGCCCAGAGATGCCAAAAAGTTGGACACCCCTGTGAGTAAACCATGCCTAGTCTGTCTGGCCGAAGAAGGTGCCACTCTCCATAACTCAATATCCTCTGCAGTCTGGGATGGATGCAGTGGAATGAGAACTGTATGCCTACCAGAGCCAGCTTGAGCTCCATCACCTGATGCAGTGGGCAGGGCTCTACTCAAAGAGTGATCCTGGGAAGCAGCAACTATTTAAGAATGCCTCACAGCGCATCACAAACATCGGCCGGAAGGGCCCAGCAGTGTCTCCAAGCTGCCTGGCCAGACGGAGGATGTTTGAGAATGCTTACCCAGGCTTGGAGCTGTGGGTGGGATGAGTATACTTACATTGCATGCCTTTAGCAACCAGTGAAGTTAAGTTGTAAACATCTCCGCTCCTCGTTACCTTTTCCCAACTTGCCGCTATTTTAATTCCCTCAAAGACAACTGCTCAGGCTCTACGCCAGACTTTCCCACTCTGTCCCCTCTGGGCGGATCTCCCTCTCATACGGTCCCTTGGATCTAATCCACACAAGAAGCCGTGGTGTTTTTCCAGCAGTTCTAGGAGATTGCAGACATTTGTCACATGTATCAGTGGCAGAGCCATAACTACATGGAAGCATTAAAAGATCTAGGTCTTCTCTAGACCCTGCACCTGAAAAGCAGGGTGCGGTGGTGAAGCCAACTCCATGGGCAGGTGGCCATCTTTACGAGGTAATTAGCAGAAATGAGGGCCGAGCCTCACAGGTTCTTCTCCTCATATCATTTGTGCAGGCTTCAATGTAACCTTAACTCCCGAAGCACATCAAGGTAATTTAGAAAAGTGTGCTCTCCTCCTCATACAGCTGCAAATCATAAACATCTGTTGCCCGCACCTTGGGGAAAAGGTGAAGAAATGGGTTATTTTATGTTTGAGACATAGCAAGCACCTCTTGAGGGGTTACTTAAAACTTCTGGCCTTCCTCTGGTCTGAGGGACGCACATGGAAGAACTTAGTTAACTTCTCACCCAGCAACTCACCAAGTAACTGGAGCCACTGATTTGGGGCTGCTGACCAAAACTGCAGGGGTCAGCTCTCAGACAGACACGAGAGGGCTCTGAGTTCTGAGAAATAAGCAAGTTCAGAGCCCTGAGCTCGATAGCTCCCTTCTTTTTACATTTATTGTTTAGAGAGGGGAAGGGAGGGAGAAAGAGAGGGGGAGAGACGACAATATGTGGTTGCCTCTCACACTCCCCCTACTGGGGACCTGGCCCACAACCCAGGAATGTGCCCTAGACTGGGAATTGAACCGGTGACCCTTTGATTTGCAGGCTGGCGAATCAAACTCAATCCACTGAGCCACACCAGCCAGGGCTGATGGTAGCTCCTTTCTTAACTGGCACCCCAGGCAAGCTCTCCAAAATTAGAGACTTAGGCATTTGCCTGATGTTTCTTATATACTACAGAATGTCAATTTATTAACAACGTAGAGACTGTACTTTTCTAGTGACTGCAAGTGACTTCTTTCTAAGAAACCAATTTACAGTATTGAGTACCTGGACCCTCATATCAGTGGTCAAAAGGATGCTTGGTGGGCAAATAATCAGTTTATAGCTTGCAAGGTCTTGAGGGATTTCATTCAAGCCAGAAATCTCACTGAAGTCATGCCCATTCTGCAGAAAAGGGAGTGAGGGGAAAATTTGTGCCCGCCGGGTATGGTCATTTCTCTCTTTGAAATGTAGTTGTTAAACACTAACATGTTCTTATTATTCAGTTGATGTTCTTGTAAGAGATGACTACATTATTTTAATAATGATAGAACAATTCCAATAATGGTGAGGTAGTAATTGATTGGATTAAGGATATTTATATGCTGAACAGTTTTGTTCAGTTTATGTTCACTTATCTATTCATTTAGCACGTATTTATTGGGCTGCTTCTATGTATCAGGTACTTTTCTAGGATCTGGGGATATGATTGTGGAAAAGGTAAGAAAGATGCCTGCACTCATGAACCTTATAGTTTTCCCTCTGTATTTCCCAGGAGACACACTGTTTGATCTAATTAAATCTGGGTTTTTGCCAGGACTTTACAGAATAAGTGCATTTTTGAGGGTGACTATCACAAGTTAGAGGTCAGCTATACCACATTTGTAGAAAAGAAGTATATTTTCCTTTGGCAATGGCCACTAATGCCTGATATTAATGTAGCATTTTCTATTTAAATAAGCATTTTGCTTTGGCAGGAAACAGCAATCAATAAATGAAATTATCAACAACATACTAAAAACAAATGGGGCAGAATTCATGAGTGGCAGGCACAGGCTGGGATTTTGTTGTTTTGTGTTTCAGTGACGTAGAAAGCACAGGACTACACTTCATGGGAATGTTCTGAATTTTTAAGTGCAGTTTGACAATGTTTGGATATTCTTCCCTGAAAATGCTTATGCTTGAAATAAACAAACATCTCACATGGTGTGTGTATTTTATGAGCACGGAAGAAAAGTAAAAGAAAAGAAAATTATAATCCCATAGTTTCATGCAAGACTCAGTAGTTTTCCTGTAGTACCTCAGCACTGGTCACGTTTAACATGTACATTCTCTTTCTACAAAACCATATCAGCATCATGCTCGTGATAGCTGCTGTTGATTCTCTTCCAATAGCATTCCCATTGTTCTTCCTTACTTTTGAATGGTTCCTACTGAACCCAGAAGGTGAATTACGATTAGTCTATGATCTCATCCTCCTTGCCAGTGATTAGTTTAGGCATGAATATTGGATGCAATTTGACCAATGAAAGGTGAGGAGAAATCTGCATGGGGGATTCTGGGAAGGGCTTCCTTATTTATGAAAGGAGATGGACAAAGAGAATCCAATTTTTGTCTTGCCTTTGAATACTATGGAATGAGGATGAGATGCTTGACATTTCCATATTGCAGTCATGTGGGGAGAAACTGAAGACAAAGTAATGAGGATGGCAGAGCATAAAAATGGAAAGAACTTGGGTCTATTGCAATCTCCTTGGCCACTGAACTAACCATTTCGAAATTAGGATGAATTTACTGGAGATAACAAACCTCTTATAATTTAAGCCAGTAGTCTCCAAAATGGAAGGAAGAAAATAATGGAACATTGATTTCTATTTTCGTTTTAGCCCACATATTTTTAAAAACATTTGAAGTACAGATTAAATCTGTAGCTTTATTCAGTCCATCATTTGTCAGACAACTGTGTCTCTAAACACACCTTGGAAACAGAAGAGGCAGTTCTACAAAGCAGATTAGTGTCTTTCTTTCTCTCTCTCTCTCTCTCTCTCTCTCTCTCTCCTTCTTTCTTTCTTTCTTTTTGAGTTATATGAGCTTTTTCTAACTTTATTTTTATTTTTTTATTTTTAAAATATATTTTATTGATTATGCTATTACAGCTGTCCCATTTTCCCCTCTTCACTCCCCTCCACCCTGCAACCCTCTCCCATCCACATTTCCCGTCTTTAGTTCATGACCATGTGTGTCATACTTATAAGTTCTTTAGCTTCTACATTTCCCATACTATTCTCACCTTCCCCCTGTCTATTTTCTACCTACCATCTATGCTACTTATTCTCTGTACCTTTTCCCCCTCTCTCCTCCTCCCACTCTCCTGTTGATGAGCCTCCATGTGATCTCCATTTCTGTGGTTTTGTTCCTCTTCTAATTGTTTGCTTTGTTTTTGTTTTAGGTATGGTTGTTAATAATTGTGAGTTTGCTGTCATTATACTATACATGTTTTTTATCTTCTTTTTCTTAGTTAAGTCCCTTTAACATTTCACATATTAAGGGCTTGATGATGATGAACTCCTTTAACTTGACCTTATCTGAGAAACATTTTATCTGTCCTTCCATTCTAAATGAAAGCTTTGCTGGATAGAGCAATATTGGATGTAGGTCCTTGACTTTCATGACTTGGAATACTTCTTTCCAGACCCTTCTTGCCTGCAAGGTCTCTTTTGAGAAGTCAGCTGACAGTCTGGTGGGAACTCCTTTGTAGGTGGTAACTGTCTCCTTATCTCTTGCTGCTTCTAGGATTCTGTCCTTCATTTTAATGTTGGGTAAAGTAATTATGATGTGCCTTGGTGTGTTCCTCTTTGGGTCCACCTTTTTTGGGACTCTCTGAGCTTCCTGGATTTCCTGGAAGTCTCTTTCTTTTGCCAGATTGGGGAAGTTCTCCTTTATTATTTCTTCAAATGAGTTTTCCACTTGTTGCTCTTCCTCTTCCCTTTCTGGTGCCCCTATAATTTGGATGTTGGAACATTTAAAGGTGTCCTGGAGGTTCCTAAGCCTCTCCTCATTGTTTTGAATTCTTGTTTCTTCATTCTTTTCTTTTTGGTTGTTTGTTTCTTTCTTCTGGTCCACTCCATTGATTTGAGTCCCAGTTTCCTTCTCATCTCTGTTGGTTCCCTGTGCATTTTCCTTTATTTCACTTAGTGTAACCTTCATTTGTTGCAACCAAAATCAACCAATTCTGTGAGCATCCTGATCACCAGTGTTTTGAACTCTGCATCTGATAGGTTGACTATCTCTTCATCACTTAGTTGTATTTGTTCTGGAGCTTTGATCTGTTTTTTCCTTTGGGCCATTTTTTTTTTTTTTTTTTTTTTTTTTTTTTTTTTTTTTTTTTTTTTTTTTTTTTTTTTTTTTTTTTTTTTTTTTTTTTTTTTTTTTTTTTTTTTTTTTTTTTTTTTTTTTTTTTTTTTTTTTTTTT
>PVKU01012217.1:0-37091 GCA_004027475.1 Anoura caudifer | reverse complement strand
TTGCTGCTTCTAGAATTCTCTCCTTCATTTGAATCTTGGGTAATGTAATTATAATGTGCCTTGGTGTGTTCCTCCTCAGGTCCAACTTCTTTGGGACTCTCTGAGCTTCCTGGACTTCCTGGAAGACTATTTCCTTTGCCAGATTGGGGAAGTTCTCCTTTATTATTTGTTCAAATAAGTTTTCCACTGGTTGCTCTTCCTCTTCCCCTTCTGGTACCCCTATCATTCGGATGTTGGGACGTTTAAAGATGTCCTGGAGGTTCCTAAGCCTCTCCTCATTTTTCTGAATTCTTGTTTCTTCCTTGTTTATTGTTTGGTTGTTTCTTTCTTCCTTCTGGTCCACTCCATTGATTTGAGTCCCAGTTTTCCTCCCATCTCTGTTGGTTCCCCATGCATCTTTCTTCATTTCACTTATTGTAGCCTTCATTTTTTCATCTAATTTGTGAGCAAAATCAACCAATTTTGTGAGCATCCTGATTACCAGGGTTTTGAATTGTGCATCTGATAGGTTGGCAATCTCTTTGTTGCTTAGATAAATTGGCTCTGGGGCTTTGATTTGTTCTCCAGTTTGAGCCATTTTCATTTCTGGGGTTTTTTTTGTTTTTTTTTGGGGGGGGTCTAGTCACGGCTGTTACGTATGAGGGGTGGAGCCTCAGGTGTTCCCCAGGGCAGGACAGCCCAGTCGCTGGGTAGTGACGCTGTATGTGGGGGCGGGGTCTGAGAGGAGACAATGGCACTTGCTCCGCTCACTCTCAGATTCCAGTCCCTTTCACCGCTTCCCCTTTGCCTGGATTATCCGCACATGAATGTGGGACCACCCGGTCAGCCAGCTGCCTTGTGCAGCCTCACTGGTTCTGCACAGTTGCCACCCCAGTGCCCGGGGTCTGCTAGTCGCTGCCTGTGCACCTGGGGGCTGCCAGCTACTGCTGCCTGCGTGCCCATGGGCACCACCGCTTTTTCCTGCCTCGACTCCGCCCCTCTTACCGGTCTGGACGAATCGTTGTTGGACTTCCAAACAGTTTGATTTTCTGGGTTCTGGTTGTTTTCTTGTTTCTAAATCTTTGTTGTCCTTAATTTTGGTTGTGAGAAGAGGCACAGTGTGTCTGCCTACGCCTCCATCTTGGCCGGAAGTCCGATTTTTTTAAAGATTTTATTTACTTAGTTTTAGAGGTGTGGGGGGAAAGAAAGAGAGAGGGAGAGAAACAGCAATCAGTTGCCTCTCTCATGCCCTGCACTGGGGACCTGGCCTGCAACCCAGGCACGTGCCTTGACTGAGAATGGAACCGGCAACCTTTCAGTCCTCAGGCCAGCGCTCAGTCCACTGAGCCACACCAGCCAGGCCTCTTCTAGCTTTTTAACTGCCAACCCAGAACTTGGCATACAGTGGATGCTCCATAAATGTCTCAGGGAGATTGATAGATGTAAACATTAAACAGAAAGCAAACAAGGAACTCATTCTTCAGTTTGCTTTTAGCTGAATTCTGCTAGAAAGGAAGTGGAGGGCTCTTTTGCCAACGAGTCCAAAGGTGTAGAAGGATGATACCTGGAAACCTGGGGTCCTTGGCCAGAGAGGGGTCCCAAACTTCCTGCCCTACAGGTGCGCAAGCAGTAGGCGATCCCTGGCTCTGGTGAAGAGGCAGAGCCACAAGGAAGTGGGCTCAGTCAGGTTGCTTGTTTTCAGGTCGGAATGTTTCTCTCTTCATTGGCAGGGCTTCCAGTGAAGTGACATGCTCTTGGAGCTTTGCCAAGAGTGGCTGCATGCTAACTGAGCTTTTCTCCCTGACAAAATGGTTTCTGTCCTCAGGTCACTTGTGGACAAGGGTTGCTTCATTTTGCGAGTGACTGAAAAGGCTGAGTCAGTTTGGGAAATAAAACAAGTAAATCATGAGTTGGTGTTTGTAGTATGGTTTTATCTCATCCGAGTGGAATGAGATTAAGTTCTTTGGAAATCATCTCTAAGAAATAAGAATAAAGTGTCCTGCCATTTTATGAACTGTAAATTTCTCATTGTTTCCTTGATTTATGTTGCTGGACCTCGTGTAGCTTTAACTGTAAAGTAGAAAATATCTACTCTGCTTCTGAAAGCTCTGAACTATTCGGCCCCGGGCAAGGAGATGCAAACAATTTGGTTTTACTCTCCCACATTCCAAAAATAACTTCAGTAATACCCTCTTTGGTTATCTTGAAAGTGCAGAGTGGATGCTTTTATCCTAAAGTAGCAGTGTCTGATTGTCGGGGGAACTTTAGCCAGATGACTGTTATTTAGCAACTAAACGCTGGTGACTCATTCACTTTGACTGTGGCACAGGAAAATTCTTTCCATGGAAAACACAGGAGGGGGGAACCTCTCCAAGCCTCTATGTAGTATTTTCCTTTAGAAAAGGCTTCTCTAGAAATGAATAGGCACCAGCTGTTACTCTGCCTGCTTAGGCTCCAGAGCTGCCAGAGGGCCTTTCTAAACCAGGGGTTCTGGTAATTGAGCCACAAAGGTATACAGGTAGGTTCAGAATTGTAGTAAGAAACTGGTTTAGTTAATACACCTAAATCACAGGATGCAAAATTGCTATGCTGAGTAAAAGAGAGCTTGAACTAATCTTATGTATGATTGGGTTTGGAGTAGAAACCTAATGGCATTTTACTGTCACATTCCATTAGTGACAGAGGGAAAGGGAGGGAGGGAGGGGAGGCTGGAACACTGTCCCCTTGGCCTTGAGCTGAATGACATGATCTCCTTGGAGAGAAGTGCCTAAGTGAGGTGCTAATCTATTTATGCAGCAAAAAAATATAATCAAATCAATTCACCTGCTAGGCTCACAGAACCAAACTAATTCGAGCTCTCTGAGATTAATTTTGCTTGTCAGCATCTCCTAAGGGCTCCGAGGGTGATTAGGAGGGAAAGAAGCAGACAAGTGCTGTTTCAGCCATGAAATTTGGGCATGTGAAGGGCTTGTCCCCTCCGCACTCCTAACCCTGCCCATCCCTCTAGACAGGAGGTCGGTGGTGTCGCTCTCAGGCTTGGCTCACACTTACGAATGGAGGCTAGAGAGGCTGCATAAAGGCTCTTCGGTGCTTCTACTCCAGCTGGGTGCTGCCTTCGGAAAAAACAAGGCCCTGCAGGGCTGCAGGGGAGGCAGGGTGTAGTGTGGGTGAAGTATGTGTCATAGAAAAGACGACCCAGGGGTCGGAGTGGACTTAGCCCTTACTTACAAGCTGAGACATCCAAGCTATTAATAGTAAAGCCCTGAGTCACAGATGTAGGAATGTCACAGCTGCTTGAGAACTGCTACTGTTACCCATCAGAAAACCCCAATAAAGACCTGGCCCAGCCCCGCCAATGTAATGCCAGCCATAAACCACCTCCAAGTCAAAGATGAGGCAGGTGGATTGATTTCATTCTTTTCTGTTACCCTGGCTCTCTTAGCCCCAACACGTTACAATATTTGCAGTAAACACAGTCTAATACTGGCTGTGCGTTGTGGTTGGGAAAGATGTGTTGGCCATCTGCTGCTCTTCCGAGCGGTGCTGCGTCTGTCTTTTTGTCTCTTGCTCATCACATTGTCCCCACACGGTGGATGTATATGATGTGTGTGTGGGCCCTAAACAGACCATCTGGGATCTGCGCGCTGGGGAGGCAGGTGGTGGAACGGGGTGGGTGTCGGCTTCCTGAACCTGGAATTCCCCTGCTCTCAGGAGAGCGACCCGTGACCCTGTGGGTCAGAAATCAGCAGTCTTGCTAGGAGCCCCTGCTGCTGGGCTCAGGCTCAAGCTGGTGAGGGGTGCCGGTGTGACTGCCCCTCCCTTTGTAACTAGGGTTCCTTCCGCACGTACACACACCCAAGGGGTTTGTCTAAAATCCCAAATGAAGCAGAGAGAGGGTAGGGGGTCAGAATCCTACCTAACTGGGTAAGTCAGAGTTTTACCTTGATCCTGAGTGAGGAATTGGGTCCTGAATATGTCCCCGCACCGGGCTCTCTCTCCTGCCTCAGTCCCCACCCCAGCGCCAGCCCCGCCCCCTTCCAGGTAAACCACAGCGGGGAGCAGCCGGGCAAATGGAATGCCATTATTTATTTTTCATTATAACTGAGCCGCCAGGACCTTAGTTAGAAGTTGAAGAAAATGAACTTGAAGGAGCCACTAGCATCACGTTTCGACTAAGGCTCATTTTTATTTATTCAGTGTGTCTGAAAGAAGCTGTAGAAAGAATGAAAGCAGCAGTAACAGGAAACTAATAAGCTAACAATTGACTAGTTTTCCTGATCGGAACGGCCACCAGCTGTTTTTGGCCGCTGCTCTTCTGACAATCATTTATCAGACCCGGGGAGGGGCAGGGGCTCGGGCTCGGGGGCATTTCGTCGCCCGTGTTCCCGGGGCCTTGCGCGAGGAATGCAAGGTGGTGTCAATGACCAGAGATTAGGGCAGTGGAATTTTGCATTTGTCACAGCGGCAGCTGTAGCGAGTGGTTTCGACCCAAGGGCAGAGTCCCCGAGCAGGGCGCGGCCACCGCTCGGTGGCGATAGCTGGGGCGGGCACCGGAGCTCAGCCCTCGGAGCTGGGGGCGGGATTTTAGAAAGAAGTCCCGGACTTGGCGAGTGGATGCCGGGGCTTTTCCTCGCAGCCTCTGCAGCCGCGGATCTGCCTGCCCAGGCTCACTCCCACTCCTAGACTTCATTCCTCTTTCCTTCAGTGCTGCTCGCCAGAGGACCCGGTTGCCATGGTGAAGGAGAAAGGTAATTATAAATATCGATCACTGTGCATGGTTGCAGAAGTTGGTGCTGTGGGGCTCAGCTACCTAATGGGCGATGATCAATGGAAAGCCAGGCAGACATGTTCTTGGTGCGAGAATCACTGTATTGTGAAGCTGCTTTCCGTGGACCAAGACTCATTAAGAACATTTAATTTAGCCACAGCGTCTGAAACGCATCTTATTTCTGGAGTGTTTGCACAGCTGAGCTGCTGGTTGTGTGCTTGTTTGAATTGTTATTGCATTTGGAATCTCTGGTTGTGTTTGAGACTTGCCTATCTGCTTTCATCCTAGCCTTCAGTCTCTCCCCCACGTATCCCCACCCAAATCAATTTCATTAAGATGTGTAAGAAAAGGGCCCTGCTACCAGGTTTGTGCTGTTGGGGACACACTGGAGCTTGGTGAGCACTGGCCGAAAGGACAAGGGGCTGTTTTCAAGGTTTGAGGTGTGCTCCTTTAATAACCTGGCATTTCACTCTTAATCCTCCAAGCATCATCTTAAAGGGTGCGGTAGCCATCCAAGGTGGCAAATTTGGATGCCAGATCGCCTCTGGAGGAGCCTGTCTGTGAAGAGAGAGGGCGGGGCGCTCTGCACAGGTGCACAGTATTTGTGCCCTGGGCGTGGTCCTGAAATGTAGGTGAAATCTTTCAGAATTGAGTTACAGTTGAAATGATTATTTTCTCCAGGGAAGAACACAGCAATGCTTGGTTTTAATTATCTAAGTAACGTATAAATCCATCTTATGTGAAGAAAGTGAAATGTTACAGAAGAATAGTGAGAAGTGAAAGCTCTTCACCCCTACCCCATCAGCCTCCATTCCTCCTCCTCCCTAGGCAATATTGTTAATATGTGCCTCTTTCTAGATAGGAGATGGGTAGATGGATGGATAGACGGATAGATAGATAGATAGAAGTATTAAAATAGGATTATTTTATGATCACTTTTTCTGAGACTTAATTTTTTCCTTTTACAGTATGTCTTAGGGACCTTCACCATATGATTTTATAATGTGAGTGACCAGCCTTTAATTTGGCTGTTTCTAAGCTCAGTTTTATTCTGCCACATTTTCCTAGTGCGGGACATAGCTTTCTCCAAGGACAGGGATGTCGGCTCCTTTAGGGCTGTCTTGAACCATTTCAATGATTTATCTTTATCTACTTTCTCTTAAAGCCCCTCCAGGGAGTAACTTGCAGGTGAACATGCTGAACTCAAACTGATCCTTGTTGCTGGAAACTCCATTCAGTTGTATTGGACTAAAGGGTGGATGAAGAATAGAGACAGGACCGCAAACGGTGCTAAGGCGGCACTTAGGACAAAGAGAGCGTGGTTCTGCTCCCCCCATCCTGCTCCCGAGAATCTTTACCAATCACTTGCTTTAGCCGTGGTCTTCCACTGAGTGAAATGATTTGGTGCCTATAAAGGTGCCTGTAATAATGTTTCCTCTCCTTCTCCGGTGCTTCCAGAAACCCTCAGAGGAACAAATACAGATGTTGGCATTTAATAAAAGTCAGAGTTCTTCCTTTCTACCCGCCCCCCACCCCACTGGAACGAGCTGGGCCTGATCTGTGTTGCTAATGGATTTGAGTTTGTTTTTCCAACAGGAGTAGTTGAGGAGTGATGGGAAAGAGGAGCACAGTCCCCGCGGGGCCCTGGAGGCCCAGCCGTGCCGTGCGGTGCATGCCTCAGCCATCCGCACGCCGTCCCCAAGCAGCAAACTCTTTCCAAGCCCTTGCAGACTTGTCCAGTCTCGGGTTGCCTGGGTTCAGGGAGACTGGGCTCAGTTTTGCTTCACAACTCAGTGGCCACTTTCTAACTGGAACACTTTGGACAGGCCACCGAGAGGTCACATACTAGCATTACCTTAGCCCCTGATTAAAGGCTGTTGCTTTTTTATTTCGAGGTCTGTGTCAGTCCACACTGCTGCCTCCCAGCTTTCTGATCGCACCGACCTCAGCCAACAGAAGAGGAAGGCAGGGTTTTGGTTTTGGTTTTTGTCTTTGGCAGGTACACAAGAGCTGCCATGGAAAGAAAGGAGTTTCACCATAGCTTTTAAAGTGAGAAGGGCGCAGGGGAGCGTGCGGTGCAGGCATGCCTCCTAGAGGTGAGAAAACAGGCGTTCGGAAAGGGAAAGTAAATCACTCAAGGACACACAGGAGATACTGGACCAAGTGCTCATGCCGTGTTCCAGCGAAGGTGCACGTGGATCGTCGACTCCATGCCAGGGGTGTTGACGTCCCCTGGCCCTGCCGCTATGTGGGGAGCCTCTGAGAAGCAGCACTGTGTCCCCATCTCTAACTTCCTGTGCATAGCCTAGTGTCTGCCCCATCGCGGAGGCTCACGCAGGTGAAAACAGGTTGCCCTGTTCTCAGAGCTGGGACTAGAACCTGTGTCTTCTCGATTCTGAGACCTTCCCAGTCCTCTCCATTTCTTCTTGCTCCAGAGAAGCCTGGCCCCTTCCTGCAGGCGCTGGCGCAGGTCACCCTCAAGCAGGCTCCGATGAGGGCAGCATCCGTCCTGAGGGTGCGGAAGGCCTTCTGAAGGACCTGCCTAGCTAGACCCCTGCTGTGCTCACCAGTGAGATGGGCTTTCACTCACACTGCTTGTGCCGTCGTTTTCATTTTCTCTCCTGGGCAGATGTCCACGGATCTGTCTGGTTTGGGGTTGATGCTGACTTCAGAGGAAGCCTGCTGGAGGGTCACATCTCGGCTCGTGCGGAGTGGCATTTGCTGACATACTTTGACCCTCGTCATCTTTTGTGCTCCTAACCAGGCACCTGTTCACTTCCAGTTGCCGACTCTTATTGATCAGGAATCTTGATGAAATGGTTATTTCTCGGATGTGTTCAAGGGCGCTGTATCCTTGCTGGATCCTGTAACAAAGAAGCAGGAGAGATTTTTGTGGGTTTATCCATCAATATCTGTCTTCCTGAATACACTCTTAGTAGCCTAAGCCTCAGAGGTCCACTCGACTCATTTGAAAGCGGTAATTGTCTCGTTTTCATGTGTTCCAGTGCAAGTTTAAAAAATGTACACTGAAGGGATTTATTATCTCTTTTGGTTAGAGAAAACAAAAATAAATACTAGAGGCCCTGGCTGGTAGCTCAGTGGATTGAGTGCAGGCCTGCGAACCAAAGGATCATGGTTCCATTCCCGGTCGGGGCACATGCCTGGGTTGCAGGCCAGTTCCCAGCAAGGGATGCATGAGAGGCAACCATACATTGACATTTCTCTCCCTCTCTCCTTCCCTTCCCCTCTAAAGATAAATAAATAAAATCTTTAAAAATTTTGAAAAAATAAATACTAGAGATTAAGTTATATAAACGCTCATCTAATTTGAATAATAAAGATACTTTTGGCTTATAAGCCATGAGAGAGAATAAGAATTTAGTAGTGAGGGAGACACATCATGGCAAATAGTTTTATCTTTGGGTACATCTTTGTTTGTTTTGTTTTGTTTTGTTTCCTGGAAGCTTTCTGCCACTGTTGGGTGGTCCAACTGGCTTCTAGGGTGGAGTGGGGCCCAATACAACTCATTCCAGCCCACCCTCAAAGAAGACGTGTTCCCTATCCACCTGACGTTCAGGTGCACAGACACACACACACACAGACACACGGCAGTCTCGGTTCTTGGCAGCTTCTGAGAACAGTGGTGTGCTCTGTCACAAATGTGTCCTGCAGACCGGCACCAAAATAATCCTCTTAGGACTTCGATGTCATCATATTTCCAGCTCGAAAAACTAAATGAGTGACAGGGTAAAGTTCAAGGCTTCCTGCTAATTAGCGAGGGTTCTCCCCAAGTTCTTGAATTACCTCCTCCCCATGGGTATCTAAGCCAATCTTGTTTTTTTAATGTTATTTTTAAATCTGCTGGTTATTGAATACATACTAAGTGGCAGGCTTTGGGCTGAGAATTTTACACCCATGGCCTCTAATCTTTAACCCACGAAGGTGGTTGTATTCTCTCTCTCTCTCTTTTCTAAGATTTTATTTATTTATTTTTAGAGAGAGGGGAAGGAAGGAAGAAAGAGAGGGTGAGAATTATGGATCAGTTGAAACACGGATGCAGTGAAAGGTCACACATTCCCTGACTGGGGACTGAACCTGCAAGCCAGGCATGTGCCCTGACCGGGAATCAAACCTGTGACCTTTCGCTGCAGGATGATGCCCAGCCAGATGAACCACAACCGTCAGGGTGTATTCCTCCCTTATAAGAGATAAGAAGAAGAGGCTCACGGGAGCTGAGAAACTCTCCAGGACTCACTTAGTTAGAAAGTAGAAGAGCTGATTTTCTAACCAGGCCTATCCAGCTCCAAAACCACTGCTAATTGTACTTGTGCCCCACCCCCACCCCATTTTTCCTGTTTGAATAATCCTGGAGGGTTTTTCCCTCTCTAACCTTGGTATTTGTGCCCCTCCAGGCCTCATGAGAAACATATATTCTTCTTTTCTGTACTTTTCAAAGACCTAACGCAAGTCTTGCTTCCTCATAATGCTTGTCCGAGGCCCATCCCTTCTGCACATTCCTCTAGAGTTGCTCCGCACACCTAAGCAAACACCGGAGAAATTAAACAACACTTCAGTCATCTGTGTCCCAAGAAAGCGCTCTGTCTCTCTGCAAGCATCTGTTGGCTTTGTACACCGTCTTGTAAAGCAACCTTTGGAGGTGTGGAGTGTGGCTGTTTCTATTGGTCTCCCCTCCCCTAATCCCATCCCTCCCCAAACTCACACCCACACAGACACTACCCAGTTGGGTGTGTACATGCCACCTAAGGTGAGGGCAGCCGGTTTCTGTTCTGTCCTCAGGGGAGTCTGAGGACAGTAGGTCTCTCTGTGCTGCGAGATAACCCCTCACATGCTCCAGTTGCATTTCAGAGCCCCAGGTGGGTGCATGGGCAGCCACCCCTGGAGTTGGTTTTCCAGCCCTGCTCTTCAGGTTGAGCTCAATGCCCCACCCCTACCTACTCCTGGAATATTCTAGGTTCTTCATCTTTTCCCTAACTTGAGAAGCCCTGAGCTTTTCAAGGGGCACCGATGACAAGAACGTGTTTTAGGTAAGGTCTGAAGGGCAGCTACTGATTGAGGAAGACACTGGGACGCTGCAGGCTTCAGAGAGAGCTGTTTCTGACTGGCGGTGGCTGACGCCCAAGGACATAGTAACTTCCTTGCCCTCTGCCCCTGACTCACTGATGTCACAAATGTTTATCCAGAAAGAAAAAAAGACTCCATTTCCACAGTGGTAAGGCTGAATGTGTAAATTAATCAAGGGAAGGAGCACATAGACTTTAAATGTACCCAAAACTCTCGAGAGCAATTTTTGATGAGGAATGAACTCAAAAACTCATGGAGACAGTGAGCGGTTCTCAGAGTTTGGGAGGGTGGCCTGCCTCTTACCTCTCCAGTTACTGGTCAGGTGACCAGAAAGGAGTAAACAACCCCGGCCGCATCACAGCAACCCTCTTTTAAAGAACAAACTGACATTTCCATGTGCTTGAAGAAAAAATATCTTAAGGGAAACTCGCCCTACCAAGAGGAATGTCTTGGCATCACTTTGAGGAGGGGGCCCTCTGTGTCATCATTTTTCATAGCCCTTGGGGCCAGGAAGGAAGATCCTGACATTGCTTGGCTCTCATCTGCCCGGGTCAAAATGCTGAGTGTTTTCCCGAGCCAGCGTTAGAGAGCCAGAGGGCTTTTCGGAAGGTCCAGCGATCGGTGAGCGGTGCAGGGTTTCTTCCTATTGTGATCTGGGCTCACCGCAGTGCAAACCAGCCCAGCTTCCCATTTCATTGTGTGTGGGTCTGAGGGTGACTCACGCCGAGAGAGGCCTGTTTATCCCAAACTGGCAAGAGCTGTGACTTCAAGGGCAAACAGCGGGGAGGATGAATGTTTGTATGCATGACCTGTTTTCTCCGAGACATTGTATCTGTGTTCACACTGACGTGATTAATACCATTATGGCCCAGTGTGCCCTGGGGGGCACCAGGGGTGAGTTTGTATCCCATCGCCATCAAACAGGCTGATTTGCTTGGCTACCTGGGCTTAACCGTGAGGAAGTTGGCTTTCTTCGTACTTCCAGGGAAATTACTCTCCTGGGTGGTGGTTCAGTCAGGAGGCATCAGAACCACCCAGAGGGCTTGTGGAAACTTGGATTTCTGAGCCCTGCTCCCAGAGTTTCTGATTCAGTCAGGCTGGGGAGGGGCCTGAGGTTTTGCATTTCTAGCAATCCCCGGTGATGTCGATGCTTCTGGCCCAGGGACCACACTTTGACCCTGTCCACATAATCCCTGGTCTCCGGGGGTAAAATGATCATCCCTCCAGGCCAATGAGTGAGAACTTTTATATAAACAACCTCTCCATTCCCTTTTGCTAACTTGATCTCGCTTACGATGCACAGACGCCTAAGTGAAGGCAAAGGGCATCCTGCTCACTCTGACTCCCCCACAGCCTTGAGTGAGGCCAGAGTTCACAATGAAACAGACCTGTGAAAGTCCCAGCGGCCAAGGCGCTGCTGTCAGTGTATGGCCCCAGGTGCGAAGGGGGTGGGCAGGGCAGGTGCGGGAGGCAGTTGTAAGGCACCTTTTCCTGGGAATGAATCCAGGCTCAGCTTGGCTTGAAGAAGGCAGCACCCATTTGGAGTCAAGGCATATGTGAGCATTGCTCCTAATTCTTGCAGGGTTAGGTGAGCATTTTTGTTTGAGTTCACAGAGCCCTCTGGAATCATTTTATAACAAAGAATAGAATCTTGGCTGGTGTGGCTCAGTGAACCGAGTGCCAACCTGTAAACCTAAAAGTCACCAGTTCGATTCTTAGTCAGGGCACATGCCTGAGTTGTGGCCAGGTCCCCAGTAGGGGGCATGCGAGAGGCAACAGATCAGTGTTCCTCGCACCCATTGTTTCTCTCCCTTCCTCTCAATAAATAAATAAATAACTTCTTTACAAAAGAGAGAGAATAGATATCATGGCTCACAAAGTCCACAACTGTGTCTTTACTTTTTGGGAAGCTATTATTATAAATAATAATATTATAACAATATATATTATTAAATATATTGTTAAAATGTATTATTAAAACCTGAAGTTTTTTTCCACTATATCCAGTCTGTATTCTAGCTGTCTATATTCTTTTTGTTCTTGTTCATTATTTGACACATTGTGAAGGGAGAAGTTTCAGAAAAATTAGGAAAAACAGGGAATGGTAGGAAAAGGTAGCAAGGCGACTTCACACGGGAGGGTCTGATGAGACAAGGGAGAGGCCTGTGTGCACCTCAGAGAAATGGCCGGGCTGCGGGCTCCCAGGCCCACAGAGAGTCCTGTGAGGGCCACATGGGCTGGAGAAGTGGCTGCTGCCCTGCTGGACTGCCACTGAGGGACAGGGTTTTCGGGCCACCGGCGGGAATGGCACCTGCTAGACTGGAGTCCAGTTATGCTGCTCTTGCTCACCTGGAAAACACCAAGTGTGTGTGTGAAGGTCCCGGCCTGAAACTGCGAACCATACCAACGGGCCTTTTGATCCCATCACAAAGTTTCTGAGGTCTACTCTCTGCAACACATTTTGGGGATAAGCTGATACATTGAAAAGTTTGTACCTTCGGTAGGCCAGTGTTGGGAGGCTGAGTGAGAATACAAATAGGAGTGACAGAAGGGATTAAATGAAGATAAACAATATTCAGCAGGGATTCAAAGGAAGAGTTAGCGTTTCAAGGAATTTTTAAGAAGGGGGTTTTATACAACAGGGAACATTCCAGTTGGCTTTGAGAGACTCTCTAAGTTCCTTCCGGTAAGGGATGGTGTGTGGCTCAGCCTGTGTCCATGACACTCTGTCTGCTGCATATAACGTGCCCAACGGGTGTTGAGTGAACTCATAAGTGAACTTGTGATGTGTGTGGGTAAGGGAGATGGTTATCCGTAAGGCTGATTCAGAACCTAATAAGAAGTAAGCAATCTAGATATAGAAACAAAATAAAATACAGTTCTTATCCTCACATTCCAGTAAGGAACACAGGTTCATAAATAAGTGATTATGGTATGAAGTGAAATGTGTTCAACGGAGAACTGTTAAAGTAACATGAGACCACAGTGCAGGGAGTGATTAATTCTGCTTCAAGGCCATGGCAGTCTGGGCTTTGAAGGATGAATAGGAGTGCAGCGAGTGAATAAAGAGAAAATTAGAGAAAGGTGATCAAACGGGCAAAACACAAGCAGCGAAGTGCAGCCCGTGCCTGAGGAAATGGAGCCCGCTGGGTTTAGCAGGGGCTGCCGCTGGTCCCTTAGCCCAGCAATGGACCTCAGGACAGGTAAGCAGAGGGCTCCCAGGGTCAGGGTGGGTTGAAGATGCTTAGAACTGGAGGCCGTCCCTACACATGCCTCCAAGAACTAGGCAGGTGACCTGAATGAGTGGACGCAGGCCAACCGGCTGGACCTTCCAATTTTTAAGAGCTACTGGGAATAGGGATTAGTATGTAAATCTCCAGATGCTTAAATGTTCACAAATGACTCAACTTTGTCTTCAAAAGTAATCTTTGTGTCGGCCAAACAAAGCATGTTTGTGGTCAGGAGTCAGCCAAAAGGCCTCTTCCAGATGCGGTCTGGGGCTTCACGCGGTGCTCGCCAAACCAGCCCACAGTAAGAAACATGCTTCTACTCAACAGGGCTCACGGCTGGTGCACGTCTGCATGCAAATGGCTGAAACAAAAGCCACAGGGAACAATACTGATCTTTACTCCCTGCTACGTTCCACTCTCTTTTTTTCCAATCATGTCGGTCGTGATTCATGGATCTGACTTCATGTTTCAGTGGATCAAGACCTGAAGTTTGAAGACCGTTGGTTTACAGCATCTACGCTGAAGTTTTATTGGATGAAAACAGAATAAGGTCCCTGGCTGGCAGCCACATCTCCATCCTGTACACTCTTATCATGATGCTCACTAGGCACATTAGGCTGAGTTGGGTTTCTTCACTTGCAAGTTTTAACAAAATAATTTCAGAATCTTTTATTGATGACTTCATCCTCAATAGAAGTTGGCCAGAATTTGGTGCCATCTTTTGGGGTGCTGGAGGCAGTTAAGAACTGACCTAGCTCCTAAATTCAGAGTAAAATGCTACTTGGTTGAAGTTCAGCAGAAAGTCCCGAGGGAACCCCCACTCACGCCTCCTCAGTTCTAAGTATGGTACTTCTGGACCTACTTTTTCATGTGGAAGAACTTTTCCCTGCGATCTGCATCACTGCTTCCAGACACGGTGCTCTCCTGGTCCCCTTGCTTTTGCACCAAAGCTAAGGAGAGAAGGACAAGTTCAGGGCTGGGACAGTCTGTTATGTACCACCTCACCCACCATTAGTGCAACAGCTCTTCGCCTCCATCTGTTAGACTTTATGTGCTTGTAGCTTTCATTTGTGACATATCAGAACATTTCCAGCAACATCATGATGTGGGGGCTTTGGAGAGAAGCCACCCTCCCTTGGGAATGTCGGAGGTGAGCTGTGACTGCCAGCCTCCAGTACAGTAGGAAAGGCATGGCCATCCTTTGGCTTCAGGGCATGTCTGCCATCATCTCCGCCTGGAGTCAGAAGCACCACTGCTCCATGCAGCAGGACTCGGAAAGAGCCTGGGCTTTGGAAACGAGAGCCCAAGAGGGGCTTCTCGCCATTGGAAGGAGCTGCCATGTTGAGAGACCCCCTAAGGAAGGGCTGTGCCAGCATGAAAACCGCAGGACCACGAGGAGGCAGTACTGATATAGTGGGTTTGCATATTAAGTAGGCAAAGAAGCTACCAAACATGAGTGAAGCGACAAGGCCAGAGAGGCAGCGGCAGCTTGCTAGGGCAGAGAGTAGCCGATACAGTGCTATTGGGGGTGGGGGACCGGTATGGTGCAAGATGACCAGGGGCAGTATTTGCCGACAAGATGGGAAGTCCTCTTTTTACAGGGCCTGGGGGTTCCTGGGGGTGGTCTCTCTCCAAGGCACCTTGTGCAGCGGAGCAGCATCTTGGGGTTGTGCAGCATCCTCACCCAGAGGCAGTGAGCTGCCGGCAAGCTGGGGTTGGTATCAGATGAACCACATCTCTGCCCCTTCCCAGAGGATGTAGAACCAAGCAAGCTCTTACCTGGTGGGAGATTCAATTCTGTTCTTCAGTGAAAACAGAACTGAGAACACCCACTTTTCTCTCCAGGTGGGGAGGTTTGATAAATTTTCTAGTAAGTTTAAGCATTGAAAAAAATTATTGCTAGATCTACAATAAAAAAACACGGGTTGTCCCTCAGAAACTAGGCAAGTGGGAGAAAAGGAAATGACTTAATCTAGGAGGAGGGAAAAAAACATCGTATGAAAAAGGGACCGTGTCCTTAGGATGGACTACAGTCTAGTAGAACAGTAACAACATCTGCAAAGTGTGAACACCGAGCACGGTAACTGAATAGTACAGGTAGCCATATTAGGAAAGGCAGTGTTTGAAGGTGATGGCTGGGTTGCATGCAGTGGTAAGAAATGCAGCCAGAAGACTGGAAAAAGCACCAAAAGTTGAACACACCTGCCTATTGGGATAGGGAATGAGGGGCAGGCAATTGGCATCATGCATTATAAGCATATTTGCTTTTTTGTGTATATAAGCCTATTTTGAACTTTTTAAGAGAATCCAGAGTTTTTACAATATATTACAATATACTATATATATATATATTTACAATATAACACTCACAGAATACAATTGCAAATTATGAGACACATGAAGAAAAAACCTAGGAAAATGCAAACCTTACTAAAGAGAAAAGGCAATTCATGAAGGTCGACTCTTGCATAACCCAGATGTTGGAATGAGCGGATATGGATTTTAAAACGAGTAGTATAACTGTGTTCAAAAATGGAAAGGAAACATGACCAGAATGAGCTAACAAATAAGAAATCTCAGCCAAGAAATAGAATCATTTGAAGTTACAGAACTGAAATTATGAAAAAAGAACCATCAGGAAATTATAGATGTGATATAGCAAATGAAATGTGTGAGATGAAAAAAGTTACTGGAAGTTTAACAAAAGACTCAAGATGACAAAGAAATCATCAGTGAACTTGAACACAGATCAGCAGAAATTATTCAATTTGAAGAACAGAAAATAAAAATTAAAAAAATTAACAGAACCTCCGTATCTGTGGGGCAATAGCAAAAATGTTTAACATGGCTAATTGGAGTGGAAAAATATATGACTCAAAAGACTTTATAGATTTAAGAATTTTACTGCAAAGAAAACCACACCTGGGCACATCATAATCAAATTATTTAAAAAATAAAAGTAAAGAGAAAACCTTACAAGAGAAAAAAGGCGTTACATGCAGGGGAACAAGAATACAAATGACCTATCATCAGAAGCAATGGTGGCCAGAAAACAATGGAAGAGCATCTTTACGACACTCAAACTGTCAAGCCAGGCTGCTATATTCAGTGAAAATACCGTATTTGGCCATGTATAATGCATCCCCATGTATACTGTGCACCCACGTTTTTAACCCAACCTTTCAGGAAAAAAACCTTTTGTTTTAACTTTTTAATTCAATTTGTATTTATTTCTATTTTGAAACAAAACTAATTATAATATTTCAGGGTATTCTTTTGCATATAGATATCATCATTGCTTTCTAGAGTTACACTTTTAATGCATAGTATAAATAAAAGAATTAAAAACATCTCTATAGCCGTGGCTCTGTGGATTGAGTGCTGGCCTGTGAAACAAAGAGTTGCTGGTTTGATTCCCAGTCAGGGTACATGCCTGGGTTGTGGGCCAAGTCCCCAGTAGGGGGCACATGAGAGGCAACCACACATTGATGTTTCTCTCCCTCTTTATTCTTCCCTTCCCCTCTCTCTAAATATAAATAACTAAAATAAAAAACAACCCACTTATTTAGGTACAGAATTAGTACTACCCATGTATAATGTGCATTCTTGTTTTTCCCTCAAAAAATTGGGCAAAAAAGTGTACATTATATGTGGCAAAATATGGTATGAGGTATTTAGAAAATCCTTCAAAACTCAAGAAGTAAATAACATACTTCTGGTTTTTTTTTAACACATCAGAGAAACTGTCAAGATTAATAATTTATATAAAAGTACAGATTTTTTTATTAGTTTCTCAAACTTTGATAAAAATAAAAACACATGGGAGAAGAACCATATGCTCTTCATATCTTTCTTGTCAGGATTAGTTTCAAGGAGATGATATGTGTAAAACCTTCCAGGGCGGTTCCTGCCATACAGTAGGTGCTCAATAAATGTTAACTGAAGGTCGGTTGGTTGGTAGAGTGTATTTAAGTAGTAGGGTGGGTAGATGCACAGCCCAGAGCCAAGGGGACAGCTGACGATTCTTTGCGGAGACAGTGAGACTCAGATACAGGTGGTGAGAAGCATTCAAGTTGTAACTGATGGAGGGGCGGTGCCAGACAGCCTTTAGTGAGGATTTTCAGCAGAGACAAATTCAGAGCCTGAACTTGTGAAGCCCGGAATTTTCCATCTCTTTCTCATTTGTTGCTTGTGGTACAGTTGTTAACCCATTTGCCTTGATGGCTTTGTAAAATTAGCCCTTAAGCCTTCAGGGTTTTATACTTTTGCCTGAAAAACAAGTTGTGTTTATGAGTGGGAGCTCCATAACCAAACTGCCTGGGTTCAAATCCTAGCTCTACTGTTTGCTAATTATGTGACCTTGGCCAAATTACTTGACCTCTGTGTGTCTCGATGTCCTCACCAGAAACTAAGGACATTAATAGTACCAATTTCATAGGACTGTTGTGAAAACTAAATCAATCAATACATGTAAAGCATTTAAAACAATGCCTGGCACATAGCAAGCACTTAGTAATTGTTTGTTCTTGCTGCTACTATTATTATTCCTCTTGGCTGAGTAAAATCAGGGCAATGTGTTTATTGGTGTGGAGTAATCAGATTAGTTTCAGGACCCAGGCAAGTAAAATAGGGCTGGGATAGGTGAGTTGAGGAACCAGGGAAGGCCACCATTTCTGCTGGGCATTCTCTTTGCAGCTTACTTCAAGCGAGCAAGACTTCGTAAAGCTTTGCCGTGCCACGCTACCTCAGGACCGCAGGAGTGGCTTCCCTGGCCAGTAATTCCTGCTATCCTGTGATAGAATCCAAGGAAGGCTGCCTGCTGGGTGCTGGGTGCCCACATCCCCTTGGCAAGTGAGCTGGTGACTGTAGTTGACCTTTATGTTGTCAATGGAATAAGAGGTCTAATAATGATTTGGTGGAGGAGCACGTGGGCCTTTTAAGAACAGTTGTTTTAAAGTGTTTGAGGGTGGAAGGCAGGTGTCGTTGGGATTCTGACCGGAGGGAGCTGTCCACCCACTCTGCGGCAGTGCATCATCATGCCATGCTCTGGGGACACCACGTGTGGCTTTTCCAAGGCTCTGGCTCCACCCGACTCCTCCCACAGCTGGAAATTGTATTTCATTGCATGGTTCTCATTCAGAGAAGTTTAGCCAGGGTTGGTTTGAGACGGACCCATCTGTAAGCTCATCCCTTCAGCTTTTGTTTCTGTTTTTCTTTCTGGGTCAGAAACTTAAGCAACTCCTTTATCTTCTGTCATGAGTTGAGTTTATCACCATTGTCAAAATTGCCTATTTGCAGCTACTGTTGGTGAACCCAAGGTATTCAACCAACTTTCAATGTCACCCAAAGGCTGCTGCCGTGAAAGAGGGACAGAAAACCACGGTAGAAGCAAATAAATGAACATATTGAACACACATTTGTGGAGTATAGACCTTGTGCCAGAAGCTGTGCCAGACCCTGGGACTATAATGCCGTGACCCTGTGGCGGAGAACCTAGGATGCTGAGATGGTGGTATAGAGTATAAAGAGTGTAGACAGAGATGAAGGTAGAGGGGCAGGAAGTGTGGTGGTTCAGGGAGAGGCTGGAAGGAGAAGGACCCAGCCTTGCAAAGACTGGGAGACAGCCTTCTGGAGAAGGGCACCTGTGGGGACGCTGAAGCAGCAGGAACTGGAGCTCGGGAGCCGCGTGGAGAGGGCGCGCGGAGAGCCTGCAGAGGCGGGTGGGCCCTGCGGCCACAGTGGGACATCTTGGATAGTGAGGTGAGAGCCGCTTGGAGGGCTGAACTTGTGACATGATCTGCTTGAATTATGTCCTGAAAAGGTCATTCCGAACGCTGTGTGGTAAAGGGATTGAACAAATGAGTCAAAGGCCCACAGTGTTGGAAGGCACAGACTTTGCACCTTCTTCCTAGCTGTCCCCTAAACCCTCCCTCCCGCCCTGCTTGGTGACAGGCAGCTCCTGCTTCTAAGTTTCTGGCGAATCTCTGGAGCTGATACTGGTGTTGAGGCAGCTCTAGGCAAGCTGTGTTTGTGAAACTCCCACAGGAGATGGGAGCTGGGTCTGATGGTGTCTTTCAGGTTTTTTTTTATTTGTCTTTTTATGGGCTCTTTCCCAACAGAGAAACAGAGATGAAATGATAATGAGGACATTTGTCAGGGTGGAGAAATGTTGGTGAAAAACAAATATATACCTTCGTGGGAGGAGTTCACGTGTTAGTGAGGAATGAGGAGTAGCAGGCAGTGGGGGCACCGTGCCTGGGTCGCAGGGCCCTGATAGACTGTGACCCTGTCTCTTGACTTGCATTTGCATAAACGGCTCCACTGGGACCACAGTCCCTCCAACTCTTGGAGCCTGGAAAGAGGTGACTCCTGAGCAGTCCCTAAAGGTGTGGTGCTTTGCCAGCAGGATCCAGACCGAAGCCACTGCCCGGTTGTCTGACTTGATCCATTTCTAAATGAAATTGCTGTGCAGGGACAATTTGAGATCCCTGGGTGACCTTACAAAGCTATATCAAATTTCAGAAGGGATTTTGTTATCCTTCAGAAATTCCTGCTCATACAGGTTAGTGACAGTCTTTGCTGACATTCAGCTGACACGGGCCTCTGCGTGCCAGGCTGGTGCTGTCAGGGCCCCCAGGAGGAAATGACCCGGCCTTGTCTCCATATCCACCCCGTGCAGTAGAACCTGTGTTCTTAGCGTCTCTACTGTCTCAGGCAGGTGGAGGCACGTGGCAGGGGAGGCAGGACCAGGAATCTGGTCTCCTAACTCCTAATCCGAGAGCCTTTCTAATTGCAGTTTTGGAGGAGAGGTGGGACTTTGTACAAATGACTGTACTCCAAAGCCCAATTAGTACGTGTTGTCAGAGAGAGGCAAGGGGAGGTCAGAGAAAGGCAAGGGGAGGTTCATTAGCAAGTGCCTTCAGAGAGCGGCCACACCTCGAGACAGCATCCCAGCCTCCAGGTGTGGCTAAGGAGTCACTCTTTTAGAAGGAGGAGGAGAAGGCACCACGCCAAATTTAAATCCCTTTCTAAAAGTAACCTTTATATAGAGAAGGCAGGTGTAACACGTCAGGGCAAATGCATCACATGATTACCAAGGAGGAAATTTCAGTCCGAATTATTGTAACCCTAGCACCTCTGTGGTTTGGAAGAATCAGATTAACTGGATTTGAGCCTCGGCTATTTCTATAATCAGGAGCCTGGCTGACCAATGGCTGATGGCGTCTTTTATGTTTAGAGGAATAGCAAGGACCTATTGCGTTGTCTCAGACAAGGCAGAGCGAGCCTCAGGACATTGTACAAGTGGACAGCCACAGGTGGCAGGGCAGCTACAACAGAGCCGTCCTATGCCCACCTGCTGGGAGTGTTTGCACCAAGGCAGCCCTGTGCTTTGTGCCCAGTGGTAATTCTGCTTACCAAACCGACATGGTCTAAGAAAATTAGGTCGTGGAAGCCAATTACAGAGAAGAAGCGCGTTGGACAACTAATGACAGGGTAACAGTGTGTAGCTGCTAGGAACTACCACTTGCCACAGCAGGAAATGGACTTTTTAGGTAAACTGCAAATTAAGCACACTATGCATTTATTTAAGCTCTCGAGTTTCTCATTTCCCAGGCCCCGAACTGGTGCCATTCTAGCACAGAGAGAGGTGGTGGGAGGCGGAGAGAAGCAGTGGGAGCGGGGAGCACACGTCTCTGGGATGTGTTCACAATTAAGTGGGAACCAGAGGGGTAGAAGCATAGAAAACATTCTAGGTAATGAAGCAGTCGCTCTGAAACGGAGACTCCCAGGAGAATACGTGGAAACCAACCCCACCAGCGGAATACCGTTCTGTGATTGCAAACCCAGACCAGGCCTCTGCTCTTGGCCAGAAGGGCCCTCTTCACAGAGGGCTGCATTTCCTTGCTGCATCGCCCTTCCCGTAAATTGCCGCAGCCTGGAATAATTTTGAGATTTGAAGTGTTATTTCCCATCTGCTTATTTACTGGCAGGTGTTACCTTTGGGATTCTGATGCAGCTGAGTGCTCATCACTTCTGAGCGAGGGTCACCAGAATTCAGTCAGTACCTTGCACTAGCTTGATTTCCTTCTGCACGGGATACGACTTTCCTGTAAAAATCCCCTACACGGGGCTCCAGGGCATGGCCTCTAGGGTCAGATGACTTCGTAACTGTGTGATCTTGAACAAGCTATCCAGCTTAGTGGTACAGGAATAATAAGACAGCACCCCCATAAGGCATTTGTAAGGATTATCTGTGATTGCAGGTATGAATTAGTGAGCACAGTGCCTGGAATATAATAAATGTTCAACAAGTTGTACCTGTTCTAATAATATAATGGAGTTATTCATGGAGGTATCTTCAGTTCAGCTTCATGTGGGAGATGCCCCAGCAGCGGTACTGGGTGGTAGCCGTATTTTCCCTGACCCACACATTGAACTGGGAAGTACAGAGATGACAATGCAATGTATTTGATATGTGAAATCAGAAGAATCCCAGGAATTTGGAGGAATTGACCATTGAGCCTGCAGTTTTGTAAGGCCACGATTGATGCATTGTGAAACAAAAGCAAAGTAAACACGGAACAAGAGAAAATGAAGTGCTGAGTGACAGTACAGGTACTTAGTGCTGAAGGATTTACGGGAAAATGAAATACTGGATCAGTAGAAGCCACAGTGAAAGCTTCAGAGCAGAGCCAGGCCCCCGGCCAGGCCCTGGGAGTCAGGTTGGATTTGGGCAGATGAGGAGAGGAGAGGCCATTCCAAGCAAGGTCTGCATTGGGGATAAAGAACCTGGGGAAATGAAGACCGCTGACTGGGGAGCAAGCACGGAGGGATTTGCATATGACACAGGTAAATCCTAGAGTTGTGTGAGTGTGCTTTCCCTGGGGCAGGACAGCCTGAGTTTAACACCACTTAGCACAGCAGTCAACACTCAGCAAGTGCAGTTCTTCTCCGGTGTCTGAGCAGCTAGTGGGGGCCGTGTTACTGACGTCCCTGAGGCTGGGCAGAGAACATCAGACTCGATGCACTGGGACCAGGAGCGTTACCAGAAAATTCTTGTTGTTGTTTTTACTTTAACAAAGTTTATTTTTAGAATAGTTTTAGATTTATAGAATATATTTGAAAAGATAGTGCAGTTTCTATATGGTATACCTAACAACCAGATTCCCATACTAGTAACAGCTTACAGTAACATTAACACTTTTTTTATAATTTATGACCCAATATTGATAATACAGGGTTTGGCAGAAGTAACGCCTGCTTGAGTGTGGTCAGTAAGGCAATAATATGGTTGTAATAATTTATAGTTTTAATTTGAACATTTCACCTAAAGTGTCACAGGGTGTGCTTGAGTGTGATATTGTTATGTTACTGAATTACATGCTTATTTTTATTTTGTAATAAGAGTTTGTAATAAAAAAAGGGGTGTTATTTGTGTCAGGCCCTGTATTATCAAGTCCATACTTTATTAGTATTTCCTTAGTTTTATCGGATGTCCCTTTTTCGTTCTGGGACCCCTTCCAGGACACCACATTACATTTAATCATCATGTCATCTTAGGCTCCTCTTGACTGTGACAAGAGGACTTTCCTCCTTGTTTTTGATGACCTTTGCAATTTTGAAGAGTACTGGTCCAATTTTTGTAGAATGGTTCTCATTTTGGGAATTTTCTCATGATCAGACTAGGGTTATGGATTTCTATGGAAGAAAGATCACAGAGGCAAAGAGCCAATATTCATTATATGCTATCAAGGGTATATGCCATCAACGTGACTGTCACTGTTGAAGTTGACCTTGACCACCTCGCTGAGGTAGTGTTTGTCAGATTTGTCCAGAGCAAAGTTACCTTTCCCCCCCTTTCCATACCATCCTCTTTGGAAAGACGTCACTGGGTGCAGCCCACATTGAACGGGTGGGGGAAGAAGGAGCCAGGGAGTAAGCAACTCAGCAGCCCGAGGAAAAGGAGTTGAGGGCTAGATTCCTGTGGTGAGAGCAGAGATGACCAAGGGGTGTGAGAGTAGAATTTAGTGGGAAATGAAGGAGAGGGTGGAATCAAGGGTGACTGCTAGGTTCCAGGCATCCCTGATTAGGGGATTGTTTGGGTGTGGCGAGCACCGTCTTAGTTTACTTACTGTCAATTCTGTACTTCTTGGCTGTGTCACCTGGGGTGAATCACTCTGTTCCTCTGAGTCTCCGTTTGCCCCTTTGTAAAAGGAGGTTGGTGGTCCTGTTTATCCCACCCCCATAGAGCTCCCGCGAGAGTCAAATGAGATGATGCAGATGTATGGGCTTTGAAGGCTATCACGCCCACGGCTCAGGCATGGTTTCCAAGGCTGAGTGGAGGAGTGAAGATGCTATTGAGAGAGAAGGGCACTTGGGAAGAGGACTTTGATGCCTGGGAGATTCTGAGTATTTCAGGGAACCTGGGGCACATTGTCATTCATACTGAGTAGTCAAGGGTTTTGGATAGTTACCTGCTGAGAAGACGCGTTTCAAACATGCTTTCTCAGATGTTCTGTCTCTGGTGGTCTGGCCCCATTGGTTAGCACGAAAGAAGGGCTCTTATTTCTATAAGGGCTGTGCTGAATCTCTGTGACCTTCCTCTTGGGAGCGCCAGAGGTTTCTGGGATTTGCTTAATGGTCTCACTGCCCCAGTCTCATCACCTGAGATATCAAATAGGCATTTCAAAAGTAATGCAGCTAAAATGCAACTTTGGTTCCTGTCGGGCACCAGGATTCGAGGGGATGTGACCACTTTGCTTGACTATGAAAGACGGTGTGGAACTTCCCAGCCTTGTCAGAGGCTGTTTCATCCGAGTAGGCAGAGTCCCTGCAAACTGGATGCAGGGGAGGCATTGCTTTACCTTTTCAGACAAACAGACTGCTGGCTGTCCACATGTTATTTCCTAATCATTGAGAAAGTGTGCGGCCACACTTCTGGTTTTTCATTGTACTGCTGTTGTGTTAGCAACGCACCGAGGCGCCGAGGAGGGCTTTAACCGTGTCTGCCCCAGCTCCAGGAGGCCCGAATGCCCTGCCAATCACTCACCGGTAACTTTGGGTAAGGATTGTAAGTTCTTTGCTCCTCATTTTCCTTCTCAGTAGAATAAGCAGGGACCACCCAGGCTCTGAAAGATGGAGCGATTAAGTAAAAATGAGCAATAGAGCCAGCTGGCAAATAAGAGGAGCGTGGAATTAATGTCATGGCTATACTGCAACTGATTCAGCATATTTCAAAAATGTAGAATTGAGCCAAGGAACATACTTTCGGTATAAACCAAACTGCCAAAGGCTGTTATGTAAATTGAACCTCTTTACTAATCTTTGAAAAGGAGAGAGAGTCTCTTGTCTACACCAATTCGAGCTGGGACGAAATAAACCCTGAGTCTCTGTCGGCCTGTGGGCTCTGTCATTCTCTGATAAGAGCAGCCCATTTCTTCTCAGGCAGGGCGTTCTGCTGTGTCTGCCTGGGCTGACGGATGATGGAAAGGCAGGCGAACACGACAGAGTCTCTGCTCTTCTCGGGGTGAAAGCGAAAGGCCATCTCTGGGCTTGGAGGACCTCACAGTATCATATATATTTCCAAAGGGAAATGCTTGCAAAACGCAGATGCCAATCCCAGTTCTGACCTTTGCGGCTGGTGCCAGCAGTAGCGCTGGCACCTTCCTTCAGACAAAGGGAAGAGCCAAGAAGTGAAAGGATATTTTCCTTCCCTCATCATTACTCAGCACAGGCCACTTGCTTAGCTATAAAAAAATTCAAGTGTTGAGAGAAACGGCGGTGCTGTTGCTTATCCAAAAATGCATTCTCCCTTGTCATCGAGAGTCCCGCTGCGTTCAGCATTGTTTCTGGAGAGGTTGGTCTCGTGGATTCCTCTCTCACCCTCACTCTTGCCTGCAACTTGCTCAGCCATATTGTCTGAATTCTAAAGGAAAATTGTCCCTAAAGTCTGGCATGCCCAAGAATCACCTGAGGGACTCGCTGATACAATAGATCCCCGACCTCGGTTGGTGGGGCTGAGGTGCCTGCATTTTCCTATGTGGCAGGCACACGGGTCCTGTCTGCCGGGATAGGCAGAGCCACCTAGAGGATTCCATGCGGGCGCCATGCCCAGCTGCATGACTGTGGCACACACTGTGTCTGCTCCCTTTGTAAGCCGAGTCCTAGCTGCTGCTTTTAGAACTGCACTTGAGGTTGACCTCGGCTAAATAAATTACTGCCTGACTTGTAACAATCATCACCTGACTTACAACAATTTTCTGACTTAGTCACGTAGTATGTCAGGAGCACGAACCTGGGAGTCAGAAAGACCTGGCTGTAGCTCTTTGAGCTTACTGTTACTTGGGCAGGCTGTTCACCTCTGAGGCTCTATTTTCTTATCCGTCAAATGGGACCAATATTACCCACCTCACAGGCAGAGGGGAGGTGGGAGAGGAGAGGGAGAGAGATGAAGAGAGACAGGACGTAATGAAATGACTTCTGTATAAGCACCTAACACCATGCCTGTATTTAGTAAATGCTCAATAAATATTAGTTTCCTCCATTCTTATAGGAAGCAGGAATTAACTTTTTTCTTTAAATAGCAAAAATTTATTGTGGTAATAATTACAGGGTAAATATGTGGGTATTTTTTGCTTTTTATTTATTTTTAATTACTTTATTGTTGTTCAATTGCAGTCGTCTGCATTTCCCCTCCCACTTTCCCCCCCAGCCCAGCCAAACCCACCTCCCTCCCTTGCTTCCCCCCTCCCCCTTGGTTTTGTCCATGTGTCCTTTATAGTAGTTCCTGAAAACCCTTCCCCTCATTGTCCCCTTCCCCCTCCCCTCTGGCTATTGTTAGATTGTTCTTAATTTCAATGTCTCCGGTTATATTTTGCTTGCTTTTTTCTTTTGCTGATTATGTTTCAGTTAAAGGTGAGATCATATGGTATTTGTCCCTCACCGCCTAGCTTGTTTCACTTAGCATAATGCTCTCCAGTTCCATCCATGCTGTTGCAAAGGGTAGGAGCTCCTTCTTTCTCTCTGCTGCATAGTATTCCATCATGTAAATGCACCATAGTTTTTTTATCCATTCATTTACTGATGGGCACTTAGGTTGCTTCCAGCACTTGGCCGTTGTAAATTGTGCGGAAGCAGGAATTAACTTAAAAGAGAAACTCACATATTCTTCATTAACACTTGAAGTACACATTGTTAACAGAAACCTTTTTTAAATGTTCAGCTGACATTAAAGATCAGTGGTTGTTTAGAGATCTTGAAAGGATGCTTCTCCTTAACTCCTTTAGATAACACTGGCTTCTGTTGCAAACACAGGTTTCCAGGAGAGGCCTCAGCCGGTAGATAAGGAAATGCAGGTGTAACGCAATGTCAGTCCTTTTGCCGGACACTCCCGGGATCCAACACAGAGAATTCGGATCAGGTGTTCAACCCGAAACGACACCTGTTCCTCCTCTCAATCTCACAAGAAGAACGTTGTTTCTGAGAATTTAGCTGATAATGGATTATTTGGACTGTCTTGTTCAAGCTCTTTCCAGGTGGAATGAGAACATGACTGTGGCCTGAGAGAAACAATGAGCTATTATCCTTGCAGTGGACATGAGCTCCTGGCTATAGGTGCTTTTCTAAATTGAGTCTCAGGAATATCTGCCCACATTTCCCCCTCATCCAATCCGGTTTTACTGTGTGAGAAAAAAAAATCATCTTTGTTCTTTGTGGAGGTTGATTCATTTTAGATTCATTGTTCTTATCCTATATCACACTCACGTAGCTACTTATGTAAAACATTTTATATAGCACAGGGTTCCGATCAGAAAAGGAACTTAGCAGCAAAAAGGGCCTCTGCCTTCTCTGGCTGGAGAAACGGCAGAGTGAATCAAGACCCGTGGCTACATTAAGGCCACAGGTGTTCTCTCGCTGATGACTCTCTGCCAGTTTGTAAAGAGGAGGCTGTAAATCATATCGGCCCCCCGCCCCTCCCCCACAGGGCAGCGGCAGTGCTCTCTGCCAGCCACTCTGGGAACTGAGGGGGTTGTCTCTGTGGCCCCATCCCAGGATTTCAGGGCCTGCAAAGACCTTCGAAATCACCTGGCCCAACCCCCTTTGTTTTGCAGGAGAGGAAACTGAGGTTTGGAGAGGGCCACGTGGTTACTGATTTTTTTTTAAACTACTGCCTGCAATGTGTGTATCAGGAACTGTGCACATAGTAGGAATCTCATAACAGGCCTCCAGAAGGTGAAACAAGTTGCCAAAGTAACATCGACACTGTCTCTGGTACAGTAGATGAGAAGCTAGCCAGCTTGTACTAAGTAAATGAACATTTACTCAGTCCCTTGGCACATGAACATTCTGCTGTGTTCTGAGGAGCTGGGTGAAGGATGGAAAAGTACAAATGGGTAGAAAAAACATGAATGTAAGAAATGGTCCCCATCCTCAAAGAATTTACGGTGTGTGAGTTTAAAGGCCTATTACAAAACATTGAACCAAACAAGGTCATATGTTGAATGACCCAGTTACGCAGACCTAGAGAAGTCTGGGAGGAAGGCAGACCTGCTGGGTGCCGGTGGAACCATCCCCATGTTTTCCCTACGGGACTGTTAAAGCCACAGCTTTCTTATTTAAGGTGTGCATCCTCGTGGTTACGGCATGGGGGCAGGGGCTCAGTGCATACTTAGGAATTCACATGCGGCTTATTTGATACCAAAATCACATGGGCAATGACCTCTTTTGTAGGACTTCCTCCTGCTCACATAGGTCTTTCCTTTTCCTTCCAGTGGCTCACCCTCAGGACCCTCACCACCCGCCCGAGAAGCCTGTCATTCACTGCCACAAGTGTGGGGAACCATGCAAGGGCGAAGTGCTGCGGGTCCAGACCAAACATTTCCACATCAAATGTTTCACCTGCAAAGGTATGGTGCCTCCTTCCTGGTTTAGTGGCATGTCACTATCAGGGCCTGCCTGGGGTTCTGCCCCACCCCCTAACTCCATTCCAAGTCACTGGATGATAACTGAGCATGCTCAGAAGCCCAGCAATCATTTACCTTCCCTAGGCGGGGATTGGATTAGACTCAGGGAGGAACCAAGCCACCCCAATACCAATGATAACAGGCCTTTGGGTGTTGACTGAAATTCCTGATTCTGGGACTGGGAGACAATTGTAGAGGCACAGTGAAAATGCAGTTCTGTGTTTTGTACTTTTTATATCTTTTTCTATGAAACGAGGGACTCCTACCACAATATAAATTTGTTCCAGCAGCTATTATCTATAGGAGGGGCTGGAAAACTTGTAAGATTGGGGCGCCCTGTGGAGCATGGTGTGTGTGTGTGTGTGTGTTGTGTGTGTGTGTGTTAAGAAGTAAGAATTAAGCAAGAACACTTGGAAGGCCTCCAAGCAGAAAAATCCCTCCCATCCAGGAAGCTACCAGTTGGAGGTTGATTTCCATTAACAAGCCTCCCTTGTGGGGCTTATGGCTGTTGTAATCCTGATATCGAATATGCTGACCTGTCATGCACGGAGCCACAGCCAGACTGAGTGGGAAAAAGAGAGCGTAGTTCTTTGTGCTTATTTGAGAAATAGGTCATGAGCTGAGGACATGTCTGGGTGGCTTAGGTTAGGGCTGATGGATGTAGGAGGAGAGATAGAACAGGGACAAGACCATGAACCTGTTCTGCAGGTCACTCTGTGCGCTGCATGTGGTACCCACCCTGATCCCTGGAGACCAGGTTTCATTTTAAGTCTCTAGGGGCGCAAAGGCTCCACATTGCTCTCTTAAGCCATCCATCCATGTCGGGGAGCTGTCAGGTAGGCTCCAGGCTGCTTAGAGACCCTCAAATACGTGAAGACAGGAGGGGCGGGGCTTTTCTGAGGTCCACAGCTGTTTCTTTCATTGAGCATCAGCTTTTCAGAAGAAAGAGTGCTACAGTTCCGGTGAGAAGATGCCCCGGGAAGGGGGGCATGAGCCTGACTCCCACTGAATATGATGAAGATTACCAAAGCCTGCCATGTGCATCCTAGAGGGTCTTTAATCCTCCTGAAACCCCTGAGTAAGGACAAAAAAAACCCTTAGTTCTCAGACCACCCACGTCGGTTGTCAGGCAGCACCAGAGTCACACCCAGGGTGCAGACCATGCTGCGATGCTGTGTGGCCTGGGTCCCCCCACGGCCACGAAGCAGCGCTGTGACCTCAGGCGCATTCCCTGTCTCTCTGTGGCTCCGTGTTCTCCTCTGTAAAATAAAAAGACTGGACTGGACCGTGTGATATTTCTGTCAACCAGGTCTGAGGTTTGCTGGCTCCGTATATGCCTCACCGGCCTGCGTGTAATGTAGAACCCGGATATGCCTCACCGGCCTGCATGTAATGTAGAACCCGGAGGTGCCGCATCGCAGCCCTTGGGTAGCATGTCGGAGGACAAATACTTTCTGGTTACCACCAGTGTATCTAACTTGGAGTGAAGCATTATACTTTGTTTTAGTTTTTGCTCATACATTTCTTGGGGCATGTCTCCAGAGGTAGGTTCAGTAGGAAGTAAATAAAATCTGTGGGTGATTGCAGCTCTCTGTGCATTTTATATTTGTGGTTGAAAGCAGGAAGCCTTAGTCCCGAGTCTGGGTAGTCCCTGCTCCATACATCAAGGTGTTTGTTCACCCCTGTGGGGTAGGTGCTTCCTCGCTTTTTACTCTTCTAGTTTAAATTTAAGGATTGAATGTAAGTTATTTATGTTGGCAAGTTGTGCTATATATCCTTTGTTTCATGTTAACGTGTTTCTGAAAAGTTGAATTTTTGTATAAATTGCATCGTATTTTGAGAGCACTTGCTATCTGTAGGAATTGTTTTAATTTAACACAACTTTACTGAAATAAACACTATCTATTCTGATAAATTTGGGTTTTCTCATACTGAATCTGTCAATGTCTGCTGTCTTGTGTCTCCGACTTTCTGGGGTTTCCCTCCCTTTAATAGCCAAAGAAAGAGGTTTAAGCTGCCTTATATTGCCTCCTGCCTTATATTCTAGCAAGTTTATGGCTTTTCTCCAAGATTCTAGAGACGTGGTGTCCAGTGGAAATATGATGAGAGCCACGTGTACAGTTCTAAATTTTCTAATAGCTATATTAAAAATGCAAGAAGATCCATTTTCATAATACATCATAGTTATCCCCATATACCCAAAATATTTTTTCAATGTGCAATCAATATAAGAATTATTGGGATATTTGATACTCTTTATCATTTTTTCATGCTAGCTTAACGGCACATCTTAATTTGGACTGGTCCCATTTCAAGGCTTGATGGGCATAGCTTGTCAACATGATTTATCAGGAGCTCACTATGACATATGTCCTCAAATAGTAACTAGACAGAAATGTGATCTTCTGAAAACAAAGAGTGTAAGTAAAGCTATATATCATTGATTACGGAGCTACACGTCTGTCTGGCAGATACAACAGATAAGAGAACCGTGCTGAAGCCTCTTCTCAGGCAGCTTTTCATGAACATGTCACCACTACTTAGTATTTTTATGCTGGTTTAGACCCTTAGCTTTGTCATCTGGGCTTGCGTGGGCCAACCCGATGTGGGTGGGGGCTTAAGTAGAAAACTAATAAACCTCCAATAATACAAAAGTAGCTTTTTATATACCCTAAGAGCTGAGCTTCTAATACCTATTTAGGGAATCTTAGTCATTTGAAAGTTGGTTAAAAAGGCAGTATTAACCAGGATGCAAGAAAAAAATAGGTATGATAGAAGTGTGCTCCTTTCTCATGACAAATGGGAAACCACTTTATACCATCTTTTGTAATCCTGAATATTTTATATTTTGACTTTTGTACCAGGTTAAAGTGTTGTCTAGCCAAGTAAATATAATTTTGATTTTTTTAAATAGTTAAGGTTTTGAATTTCTAACTGGAACAGAATAAGGGCTCATAAATTCTCCAAAATGCACCACTTAACAATTTCTGCTCTTGTTGGGAGATAATTGTCCATGTATCTCTTGTGAGCAGAGGCGCTGGTAACTTTCTTTGTTCTGAATTATCTTTTCAGAATAAGGCAGAATAAGGCTGTTTGCTGTGATGATTTGCAGCAAACAGCCTTAGAAACTAGAGATAATATTTCTCACTAAAGCGGAGGGCTGACTTGTTTGCTGTCTAGTATTATAAAGAAAATCTCTATCTCTGGAGCAAAGGTTAGACAGATTTGCTTGCAGCTCATTATGAAAGATTGAGGTTTCCTAAGTGTGGGGTAGCTCGGCTGTGACAGAAACCCACTGCAAGGGCAGCCTCTGGCCACACCGAATTCTCTTCCCTCTGGGGGTATTTGGGAGACACGGGCAACCAGTCGGAAATATGAAGCTCATGCTACCTGCCATGCTGCGATTGATAAACTCTTCTGCTTCTGACCCAGGGGTTTCGTGTCTTCAGCCAGCATCCATAAAGCAAGGGCCGGCTAACTTGTTAGTTGGTTCTTTATCGCACTCAACCACTCTGAGTTCAGGTCCATGAAAGCTGATTTCTTAAGAAAGCAAATGTTAAAGTTCACCTAACTTGATGAACAAAGAACAAATTTTTCTGCAAAAATAATTTGTACAACAAAGGTTATGGGAGAGTTTACCCTACAGAGGAGGGAGGACAGCTGAGTTTTTTGCAAGCACCTTTAAAGCGAGCATTTAACCAGTCATATTGCTGGAGGGTTTTTTTCATCTTCTGACCCTGGACCTTCCAAGTGCCTCACACTCAGACCTCATCTGTCCCTACGTCCACTTTCTAGTGACCTCATCCAGTCTTGTGGCTAGGTACCACTTGTATCTGGCAGTTGCCAGATCTCTCACTCTCCCCTGATATCCAGTCTGGCTTGTTAAAGGCCTTCCCTGCATCTTCAGTCAGCATTTCAAACCAAACTCCTGGTTACTAGCACCTAAGCTTCTTCGGCCATCTTCTAATCTGAGCAGTTGTCAAGACTGTTTTTCCAGTTGCTCAGGCTAAAACACCTCAAAGTCATCCATAACCCCTTCTTTTCTCTCCCATGCCACAAGTAATCCACCAGCAAATCTTGCCAGCTTCATAATATGTACACTTATCACTGACCCTGAGAAAATCACCCTGCCCTGAGCCACCATCCTGACTTGCCTGGATTCCTAATTTTATTAAAGTCTCTCTGTGTCTTCCTCTGCTTCCCCCTGCAGTTTATCCTCAGTGCGGTAGCCAGGGTGATCCTTTCAAAGAGTCATGTTCTGTCACCTTTCCAAAGACTGTTCTAGTCTTTCAGAGTGAAATCCAAAGACCTTACTTTGACCTTCAAGGCTCCTCCCTCCTATTACTCTGACCTCATCTCCCGCCGTTTTCTCCCTACGCTGGTCCGCTTAATCGATCTTAAACAAACCAAGCACCAAACATCCTCAGGGACTTTGTACGGACTGTTCCTTTTGTCTGGCAAGATTCTTTTCTGGATAGGTGCCTGATGTTCTCCCCCACTTCCTCTGCGTCTCTTCTCAGATGTCACTCATCGGAGAGATTGTCCTTGACATCGTCTGCTATGCACAGCTGTATATCTGTGCATCTGTGCATGTATGTATGTGTGTTTGTATACAATTCAAGTAAAGTGTGGTTTGCTTGCTTATCGCCTGTCTCTCTGCTCTGGAATGCAGGCATCGATGGGGCAGGAGGTTTGTGACAGGCCTGGGAAAAACCTCAGCTTATAATAGGCATTCAATAATATTTGTTGAATGAACAAATGACATGTTTATCATCAAGTGATGTACCAATTATAGATTTTTTATTTTGAAAATATTAAATCCAGGTCACTAAGGCTTGATTTCAATCAATGTCTTTTTAAAAATATTTTTAAATTTTTTAAATTCATTTTTCAATGAGTCCACATGCATTAGTTTCAGGTATATACATAGTGATTGGACATTTATATAACTTGCAAAGTGATCACCCTGATGTCTTTTTAAGTGTGGGAAGGAGGAAATTGTTTTTTTAAAAATTATTGTTTTTACAATAATTAAATTAAAATTTTTTAAAAATTAATTTATTTTCAGATTACACTTGGCATACAATATTATATGTTTCAAGTGTACAACATAGTGATTAAATATTTATATATCTTATGAAGTGATGACTCTGATGTATTTTTTAGTTTGAGAAGAAGAAATTGGTTTTTGTGTTTCCTGAACAAAGTATCTCTCACACAATGAAAAGAAATATGTTGTTTTTTTTCTTTTTAAATGAAATTTATTGGAATGGCATTGGTTAATAAGATCGTATAGGTTTCAAGTGTACATTTCTATGACACGTGATCTGTATGTCGCACTGTGTGCCCACTCCCCAAAGTCAGATCATCTTCCATCACCACATATATGGCCTCTGCATCCTTCCCTGCCCGCCCCCCACCCCTGTGACCTCCATACTGTTGTCTGTCTGTGCCTCTGAGTTTCAGTTTTATAGCCCACATTCAAGTGAAATCACATGGTTCTTAGCGTTTTTTGACTGACTCATTTTACTTAGCATAATGTTCTCAAGGTCCATTGAGAAATGGAAATATTGAAAATGGCAGTACTTCATCTTTTCTGTGGCTGGGTGACATCCATTGTGTGTATGTGCCACATCTCCTTTATCCAGTCCTCTATTGTTCAAATTTCTCTGATTTCATGAAACAGAAGGTCTTCATAACAAAGAAGGAACAGCTTTCTCACCCAGGGCCTTGGTGAGGCAATGTATCAAAGCTCACACTTAACAACACTATTTAGTATTTGTTTCTACTGGCTCTCTCTAGGGGAAGTGACACTGAGGTTTCAATCTATGGTAGTGGTATACATTTGCCTTTTTAAATAATTATACTTCATAAAAATGAGCTTTAAAAAAACATTAAGGGACAATGACCGGAGGGGAGGGGGGAGGGGGATAACAAGGGAAAGAAGGGGAAGGGTTGAGGAACAGGTACACAGGATCCATGGACAAGGACAATGGGGTGGGGACTGGTTTTGGGAGTGGGGGTTGGACAGGGCAGGGAAGAGCAATGGGAGGGGGGATGGGGACACCTGTAACTGAACAACAATAAAAAATATTAAGGGAATAGAATGGATATTTTAAGACTATAGGAAAGAAAATAGTGAAGGTGGTACAAACGTGGAATTGGAAGTTTGGGCGACACGTGTCCTGATCTTGTGTTTGCCTTGGCATCAGAAGTGACCAGGCTGTTTTTGGGGCAGTCTTGGGACACATCTAAAACCTGTCCTAACTGGAGCATCCACGGAAAAGGAGAAGACCGCACTTGGTGAGGTTTGTCTGCTGCTGATGTGGTCGAACTCGTGACATTTTGGCTGTGATTTGAAAAGTATCCTGTAAGAATTGACTCTGCCTTGGTCATTTTTTCCCCTTTCCTTTAATCTGAGAAGGGGCTTTGATGGTGTCTAGAGAGGCAATGTCTACCCGGTGAGAGCCAGAGAGCAGAAGTAGGATTCCTTTTGGACCCCTTCCTTGGTTGCTATCAGCCAAGACACAGGTGAGGTCAACAGCCTAACACCTTTGTCTACGTTGAAGCCATGAGTGAGGACTCGAGTAGTCATTCTTTGTGATGGGAGTGGCATTTGTGAGGTACCTTCCTGTGTCCATCTCTGATACACATAGACTTTCCCTCAGCCTTTCCTCTAGATCCCCCTCAGTGTCCCCTCATCTGCCCTAACAGGCCTGTAAGGGGCTATGGGGAGGGTCCTACTTGCTCTCCAGGAAAGAGTATTTACAATGTACCAGAGAACCAGTGACACCCTTTCTGCTATGCCTGGAAGCTTCTAGAACTTTCTGTTTCTCTTTATTCTCTTTACAAGTACCAGAACCTTTCGTGAGAAGTGAGAAGAACCTCAGTAGATATGATGATCTACCCGGAGATACCACGGGTGTGGTTTGTGAGCTGCTTGGAGACGGTTATAAACACCTTGGGGCAGAGTTTTCAAAGTGCAGCCTGAGAAGCAGCTACCCCAGCATAACCTGGATGCTGGTCGACGGACCGATTGCTGGCCTCGCCCCAGTCTCACTGAGTAGCATCTGAATCATGGGGGCCTAGCATTTTTATGAAAGTCTCTAAGTATTGGGCTCATCAGATTTGAGAACCACTAAAAGTGGTGGATATAAGTCTTTAATTGGTGTGTGGCGGGGTGGCCTAGGAAACTCGCTGGAATTGGGCTTTTCTATAGAACAGCTTCATTAAATGTAAAATTTAGGTATGAAATATTCAGCTAAAGAGTAGATATGAAAATATGCTCTAAATATTCCTGACTAGTATTAGCATGGAGATGAAAAGTCACAGTATCTAGCTATGTCCTGTGAACTCTGAATTCTGAATGGGACAGAAGAAGAAAGGGCATAGGACCCTCTATCATAGGGTTTTTCTGCACCGGTAGGTTCAGAGCGATATGCCATGGGCTGAATTATTTTGTTCCCCTCCCAAATTCATATGTTGAAACCCAATCCCCAATGTGATGGTATTTGGCTGTGGGGCCTTTGGGAGATGATTTGGTCAGGTGGGAGGAGCCCTTACAAAGGGGATCAGTGCCCTAACAAAAGAGCCCAAAGAGCTCCTTATTTTTTGTGTCACATGAGGACCTAGAGAGAAGACGGCCATGTGTGAACCAAGCAGCGGGCCCTTACCAGACCCTGCATCTGCAGGCACCTTGATCTTGGACTTCCCAGCCTCCAGAATTGTGTAGAATAAATTTCTGTTGTGTATAAGCCACCCAGTTTTGCTATGGACTAAGCAAAGGGTATTTTTGAATGGATTAAGACAGGATATTCATCAGACGTTCATATAATTACACAAGTGTGATTTACTAACTGTGATTTGTGCAAGACAGGGAAAATGAAAGGAGCTGTGTGAGCAGAAATGTGAGTTTGCCCCCAGGAGAATCATGGTGTCCTCGTGGTGGGGGGAGGGGCAGGTGGTCCGGAAAGGCTCCCCCTCCCCCTCCCCCTCCAGGAAGAGAAGTTTGAGCTGACAGATAAAAGGTGAAAATACAACAACCACTTAATTCCATCCAGTAAAAAAGCCAAGTGGACTTTGTTATTCCAAAAAGCAGATTTGCATTCTTTTTTAAACTAAAACTCACTTAATTTTTGCGTAAATCAACCTGAGAATATCCATCCTTAATGGCCTTACACCTTTACCATGTGAAATGTTTAGAGAGCATCTATCACCAATGCATTCAACTGCACTAGGCTGTGGAGGGTCAAGGGCGTACGTACCATGGCTCTCACCCCTGAGGAACATTGTGATCTGGTGGCAAGTGCTGTACTTCCTAGTGGGCTGTGACTGGTGGCAGGACAGGTGCAGGGGAGTGGTCAGAGGCTGCAGAGATCACCTAGAGCTCTGTGATTGGGGGGTGTTGACAAGGAGGGGACAAGATATGATAAAGCCCAAGTGCTCCAGCGAGTTTAATAAACTCCCCAGGGCTGGAAAGGGGCAGCACGCTGGCTGTGGTCAGGGGCAGGGGCTGCCTTGCTGAAGGCAGTAGATGGTGAGGGTAGGGGTGTGTGTGGCTAGAGCGGACACTGGCCTTCACTTGGGCAAGCAAGTTTCTACCAGACATGAATGGAACCGGGATGTTCCCATTGTCATTTGAAAGATGGCCTTTTAAACATTAATTATAGTAACTTTATACCTTTTCAAAAATGGAACTAGTGGTATATGTTATTTATAGCCACATAGATTTAAAAAGATTTGAACATTGGGTGTCTAAGGAAATTTTTAAAAATCAGATCATGTACACTCTTCCCTCAAGGTAGTGCTGGATCAGCAGAGGTCCTCACAGGGAACTATGTTTTGGTAGAGACTGTTGCCACTTAGCAGCGGGAGTCTTAATTAACTCTGTGCTGGAGGATGTAGAAAATGCTACCTTTTGGTAGATTTTAAAAATCCATTGGCCTCTGTAATGTTCAAATCCATCAAGAGAGCCCATGAACATTAAAAATTTTTTAAAGCATTTATCGAAAACTATTAGAAAATTCAGGTTACAACTTCTAATGTCAATGAATTGCAATATATATATAT
>PVKU01012216.1:0-37102 GCA_004027475.1 Anoura caudifer | reverse complement strand
TTTAAAGTTTTTTAAAATGATTGCCACAGAAGGATCTAGTGAAGTGTTTTATTATTTAAAGTGAAAAATCAATTGGGCAAATATAACAATTTTAATACAACTTTTTAAATCCTTCTCAAGTTGGTGTTTCTTACTTGTGAAAGAAAGCCTGGTTTATAATGGCCTCATGTGAATGGCCTGTCACCGAGCAATAGGGAAAGATGAATTAAGCAATTTAACTAGTAATAATGGTTTCTACTTCTGCTTCAAGGTACCACTCAAATGTCACCACCTTAATGAATCTGTCTTTGATCCCATCAGAATGAATTCCTTCAACAATCATTTATTGAGTGCCAAAGCCCTATAGGTATAAAAGTAGATCAGACCCAGTCCCTGCCCGGAGCTCAGAAATAATACACAGTGGAGTTAGATAAATGCTCTGAGATATCCATAAAGGGTTAGGGGAGTCCAGTCTCTCCTGGAGCAATTGGTGCAGACTTTCCGGAGGAAGAGATATTTGACCTGCATCTTGAGGACAAATAGGAATTCACAGAACAGAAGATGGAAGGTCGTTCCAAGTAGGGACACCCTGAATGAGAGGGTACAAAGGATGGTAAGATAGTAGCTTTAGAAAGACAACCAAGGATAGACATCAAGGGGTAAGTTAAAAGGCTGGTAATAATTCAAGCAAAAGATGACATCATTGCAGGCATGAGGTGGGAGGGGGCAGGATTCTAACAAAATTCAGGAGATAAATTTAGCAGAACCTGATGCTCACCTGTATGGGGGAAAGAAAGAACGTAAGAGGAGTTGGAATGACTTCCGAAGGTATGGCAGGTGAGTGGGCAGTAAGGTCATTAACTAAAACAGAAAATACCATACAGAAGATAAGAACACTTTGAGTCAACCGTGAGGCCTCTTCCACGAGGCTTTAAATGGTCTAGGCCAGAAATCACCCCTTCCTCTGAGCTCCATAGCATACTGTATACCTTTTTCATATAAAATTATTTAAATCTGCCATATTTACAAGTATGCTCCTACCTTAAATCATGGAGAAAATGTACCAGGTTTTGATCATCTGTGTCTTGCCCTTATCTCAGCACCTTATAGGCAAAAGCCTTCAGTCGAAGTTTGCCTTCCATCAGGTACTGGAACCTGTCAGTTCACATGTATCAAAGCAATGACCAAAAGTTGAGTCAGTGGCTGATGTAGAATATCTGAAGTACCTAGCCCTATCTACAACACCTTTGTTTGCATCTTACTTTTAAACGACCCTGCAAGACAGTTGTATTCCAGTTTTACAGAGAGAGCAACAGAAGCCAGGAGTGTCTGAATAACTTTCCTGGGGCCACAAGGTTTGCAAGTGGCTAAACCAGGATTTGGGCTGACTTGTTCCTTCACCACGCTGCCTGCCAGTTAGGCTGGCTTCCCTGTTCCAGTTCTCAGCGGGGCTGGAAAGAGGGCCGTCTGTGGCTGCTGAGTTGGCGGCACCTTCTAGATCAGAGAGAACTGCAAGAGGGGCCTCATGCCTATCTCGGAGACTGTCTCAAGCTCCCCCCTCCCAGGAAGGTGCCCATGTGGGCACACCCACTGCAGACAGCAGAACCAAAAGGGACCCAGCATTTCGCAGTATTAAGTGTTTGACCTTCACGCTCAAGCTATGTAGGCACCTCCTGGGGTTCCAAGCTCAAGCCTGGGGCAGGGGCGCGCGGCCAGGCAGCGGCCAGGGCTTTGAGCCTGGACCCTCGGGGGTTATAAATTCTCAGAAATAAGGGGCCCTGGGAAAAGGAGGGGCAGCCTCCTGCCCTTGGGACACCGAAACTCGTCCCGTACCTTCTTCCGCAGTCCCATGCGGTGGGTCGAAGCCCTGCCGGCGGGCTGGCGCGGAAATCGACCCGCGAGAGTCTGAGAGGGCAAAAGTGGCGCTGCAGCGGGCTCGCCCTTCACCTCTGACCCGCGCCATAGCCTCCCTCATCACCTCTCCAGCTTCTCGGTCCCACCCCGACACTTTGGGGCAGGTGAGAGGTGAAATCTGAAGGCCAGCGAGACCTGGAGAGCAAGAGAACAGCCCCGGGAACCCCAACGAGGGAGCGTTACTGAAGGCCCCCTGCCAAGGAGCTAGGGCTCCCAATGGTCCAACAGTGGAGGGGGCGTGTCCTAGCGCATGCCGAAGGAGGTGCGAAGGGCAAGGGGCGGGGCCACCCTGCAAAGCCCTGGAGCGCTGGTTGGCTGCGCAATGCCAAAGCTTGAAGAGGGGCGTGTTCTCAGTGAGCCCTCCAGGGGCAAAAGTGCAGAGCGTAGAGGGGAGGGCGTGTCTGCAGGCTTGGCTATCTCCCCCTCCTTCTCCTCCCTGCGGGGGTAAAGGGCAGGCAGTTTTGGTCCGGACGTCGGCGCTTGCGGTCTCCAGCCATGGCGGGGTCTGAATGGCAGTCTCTGGAGCACTGTTTAGAGAAACATCTGCCGCCCGCAGACTTGCGGGAGGTGAAACGCATTCTCTATGGCAAGGAGACCAGGTCTGGGGCTCAGAGGCTTGGGGTAGGAGGCTCTACGTTGGAACCAGCGAGTGTGGGTCCGGAGGACCAGGGAGAATGCTTCAGGATCTTAAGGGCTCTGCGGTGGGGGGTGGCGGCGGGGGTGGTGATAAAGTCCTGAGAGGGCGAGCAGAGACCATGAGAAATCTAGGTGTGACGACTCTGAGGCGCTCAGGGGTCCAAAAATGCTGGCCCAACCTTTACAAGGCACTTCCCCAGTTGCCCGGAACCAGAAGGGAAAGGACGGGTGTTTTTACTCCCTGAGGCTTTCTCTGTGGCCACCTAACTCTCCTCCCCGGATTCCAGTGATCAGGATTCCCCCCTGATTGCTGTACTCTTAGTGTCTGTTCTGGTTAGTGCCTCCAGCCAGAGCCCCCTTGCATGTTAACTGATTGTCCAGCCCCAGCCCCTCCTTCTTGTAAGTGATTCGGCCTCTGGCCATCCCTCGGTGGTATTGGCCTGCTGAAACTGGTTTCCCACTTGGCAAGCCATGGAAGTTAGTTCCCACACACAGTGCAAATGTTTCCCCACTGCCAGCCAGTCCTGTGCACCAACGGGGCTTTCTTGGGGCAGTGTACTGCTGGACTCTGGGTATACAAAGCTGAAAGAGACTTCCAATCTGGTTTCTCTTCAGTCCACTTTTCTCAAAGCAACCAGAAAATGTTAATCGTATCCTGTTGCTCCTTTGCGCAAAAGTCTGTAAGGGATTTATTTCCATGACCCTTAGAATGAAATCCAAACTTTGACCCCCTGCAGCTTCTGACTAAATGTCCTTCCACTTCCTTGCCAATTGGTGGGCTTTCTGACCTTGGCAGTGACCTTAAGGCAGGAACACGATCAACTCACCCGAAACTTGAGGGTATTGACCGGACCTGTGGTTCCCAGCTAACCAGGCTGTGTAGTAACTGCAGCAAGGTCAGACCTCAAATCCAAAGGTGTTTTCACAGCTAGTGGATGATAAAAGTAGAACAACTGCTTTGGGGGTGGGAATGGTACAGAGCTTTGTCAAGAAGGGTTCTTCACACCCAAAGAGAAGTACCAGGACCAAATGACCTTCAAGGCCCTGCCAGTGTGCTCATGCTGGAATGCCACTTTCCACCAAACCTGTCCAGGCTCATCACAGGAGAGGCCTCTTGGAGTTGAGGACTCCAAAAAAGGCATCATAGTGTCTTAAAGCAAGGGGTGTCTCAGGCTGCTGTTCTAGGGGTGAGAATAGGTTTGTTTTAAGGGTGAAGTGGGCAAGTTCTCCTGGGAAGAAGATGGAGAGAGCTTGTGAGCTTCAGGGAGAGGCAAAGCATGAGTCTTAGAAAAAAAGAAGTAAGTTTTCCATACAGGTGTTTGGCTCTGAGGGGTGTGGAGAGGAGGTAGAGCCCCCAAAGTGGAGGGGCCTGGCCTGCGTTGCCTCAGGCCTAGGGGAAAGAGTGTCTACAGGGATTTGAGGGGTGGAGGGATGGAAGCAGCACCCAGCACTGAGGTGAGGAGGCAGGAAGGTTGTGGTGGATTAACAGGGCTAATGATGGTGGAAAGATGGGGCTAATGGTGGTGGAAAGATGGGGAAAGCAGACAGCTGTGGGCAGTGGATGGGGCAAGATGGCCAGAGGCTGAGGGACATTATCCGGGTTATGGTTACAGCCAGGCTTGCAAACCTGACACCTCATCCACCTGACATTTTCCTGGAGTGAGACCACAGGCTGAGGACCGGGCTGCCAGGACCTCTCCCAAAGGGTGGTCCAGCTCCCTGGCCATGGGTCTAAGGGAAAAAGGAACACCCTTCTCCTTCTCCTGTCTACCACGTGCCTTGTCCTGGGGCTGAGGCCTGCCAGGGAGGGGGCCGTCCACCTGAGGGCAGGAGGACTGTGTCTGAGGCAATCACGGCGCAGGGAGGAGAGGTGTGGGCACTGCTGTTCTTTCTAACCTGCTGAAGCGAACGGAACCCTGCCTGTAATTGAAAAGCAGGCTGATTGTCAGGGGCGGAACCCATCTCGGGAGCTGTCAAGGCTGTCATGTTGAAACTGCCTGGCAGGGGGTGGCGACAGGGGCTGGGGCTGACAGGGCTATGATTTTGAAAGAAACATCTTTAAGAAAGTGACTTAAAGTAGGAGGGAAATATTATTATTAGATAGTGCCTGTCAGGTTGGTTTTTGATGTGTTCTCTGGGTGTTTCATAACCATCTTGTCCCTAGATGGTAAGGCCTTCCGGGCCAGAGGCCAAGCCTCCTGCCCCTGCAGGTCTCACGTGCGCATGTATCAGCAGGTATCTACCTTTTGGCCAACGGTCACTTCAGGGGGAGGCTTTATGAATAAATAATCCACTGGCCTTTGTTAATAAACCGCACATCAGGAAGAGCACCTGGACCTTCGGTCTGCACACTTGGGCTCTCACCAAGCCTGCGCAGCGCTGAGCATGGAACCATCGCCCCTCCCCTGGTGGAAGCAGCAGCAGGCAGAACTGTGGGGATCACTGGAGACTTGTCATCCCTGGTGGTGAAGGGCCACAGGGCCCTCTGTCATGCTATCGGTCCTGGCCTCTCCACCCAGCCAGCTCCTGAGCCTGGCTCTCAACACTGCCTCTGGCTTATCCCCCAGGCTTCGCAGAGCCCTCTGGTTCTAGTCCACAGATATCTTTGGGAATCCATTCCCTCACTTCTGTGCTGATTGCTGAGACTTTAATCCCCACCCTGATATCAGAAACTCCAAAACATCAACCCCTGACTGGTTGCCCTGCTGCCGCATCCCCCACCCGGCTGCCTCCTTTGCCCAGGCTTGACCACTGTGGCCCACCTGCAGAAGTTTCCCCAGTGACCATCAGGTTAAGTCCACACTCAGTGTGGTATCCGTTCCCAGGCATCCAGGCCCTCTCCCTCCTCCAGGGCCCTCTCTGACTCCCCATGCATGCGCCCTGGCATCAGACTGCTCTGCCTGCCTTCTTGCCAGGGTGTAGGACCTCTTCTCCGCTTGAGGAATGTCAGTGGGGTTGGGGGAATTTTAAATTCAGCACACCTTGTGCAAATCATCTCCCCTCTTCTTTCCTGCCCACTTAGGAAGCTTGACCTGCCCAGCAGGGCTTTTGAAGTCGCGTCTAAAGCAGACTTTGAGCTACAGGGATATGCCTTCGAGGCAGCAGCAGAGCAGCTGAGGGGACCTCGGACAGTGCGTGTGGGGCTTATTCAGAACAGAATCCCCCTGCCGGCGGATGCCCCTGTGGCCGAACAGGTGCGACTGCTTTTGACCCTAAATACAGAAATGGGCCGTGGCCCGCTCTGGGTTTAGGACACATCCACAGTCCCCTGCTGGCTTTTCGATCTGGGTGGGCAGGTACATCTCGTGGTTAAATGGTCTCTGAGACACTTCTGCCCTGGCTCCCCCCTTTCCCTCCCTCCTGTGTCTCTGGCTCTCCTTTTTCTTCTGGCTCCTACCCTTTCTCTGCCTTCTCACTCCTCCCTCTTCTTTCCACCTGCCCCTCTGCTTCCTCTTCTGCGATTGATCCTTCGTTCCATTAGCCCACTGGGGTGGTGCCCTTTTGTCTGGCTCACACTCTCTCCCTGGAACCCTGCCAGCACACACCAGTCAGGACCCGTCCCCTCGCCTCTGCGTTCCTCTGCCCTGCTCCTAAGGGCGGGACTCACTATACCCAGATGTCTGTCAGCTGATGGTGCCTGTAGAGTTGCAGGAATATGATAGGCATTTGCTTATGGCCTTACAATTAATATCAATGTGACAGTGTCTTGGATATCCTTAAAGAAGCGTGTTATCGCAGACACAGGTGGTTTGTTGTATACACTTCTTCACATCTTTCCTCCAGCTGCTCAGCCTTTGCAGGCTTTCTCCGTAGAGGTGTCCTCCAGGTACAGCAGGCTCAAGAATTCTCAAGGATTCTTGAGAAGCCTAAGGCCAATTGGATTCCAGGTCGACTTCTGCATTGTCTTTCACATCAGTCTTCCCTCTGCTTTTGTTGAACTAAAAGATTCCTGGTTTTCAGACTAGTTGATTGTGAAGGTGTGCCCTTGACCGTCTCAGATGGTCAGTCGGCCAGGGCAGGGATGCTGTTCTCACCCCTGCAGCACCCAGAAGCATGCTTTGCACACTGCCAGCCCCCTGCAAATGCCCGTGGAGCCCTGGTGTGCACAGTCTTGCAGGCAAGAGATGGAACATTGTAAAGAGCTTGTGCTCTCTGGGTGTTCAGCCTGGTTCCCCTGGTTTTTCTTTGAATAAGCACTTCTGATTGTCTCCTGGGAGCCAGCTGTGCATGCTGCTGAGGACACTTTCCCCTTGCCCCCAAGGAGCTCCTGGGGTCATGGAAGTGACAGGCAGTGGAGGAAAGTGACAGCACAATGGGCACAGCTCCACAGTAGGGCCACACCTAGGCCGGGAGTGCAGAGATGCTTCAGTGTTGCTGGGAAAGGCTCCCCTTTGTGGGTGATATGTGGCATGGATAACACATCCAGGAAGGGTTGGGTGGCGGAAGGAAGCATGTTCCTGGCCAAGGGCACGGCTGAGAAAGGCAAGCCATTCAACGATAAGATGCACACAGGAAAACAAGCAGCAGGATGAGGCACCCCTGAAGCCTTAAAGGCAGGACAGTAAGCGGGCTGTGTCCTGAAGTGAAGAAGCAGGTGACCCAGGGGATGGCTCTGGTGTGTGGCAGGCCCCCTGGGTGTGGGCCCTCCCTCAGTAACCAGCGTCCTTGCAGCAATGCATCCTCTTAGCGACCCCGCAGGGCCAGCGCTGTTCTCGCCGTTCTCCAGTCAAGGACACTGAGGCTGGGAAAGGCAGTACTGAGGGTGTGGGGACCCAGAGCTTCTGCAGCTCCCCCTTTTCATGTAGATGTTAGACCTGATGACAGGATGAGATACTAGAACCTCCCCACCCTGCTCATCCTCTGGCAGCTGACCGGGTAGGGGGTTGTTTTTCCATGGGCGTTGGGATGAGTTCTAAAATGGTCTCAACCAGTAGAACTGATGCGTTCTAATCCTTGATTTTTGAATTGCCAGGTCTCTGCCCTTCACAGACGCATAGAGGCCATTGTGGAGGTGGCTGCAATGTGCGGAGTCAATATCGTCTGTTTCCAGGAAGCATGGAGTAAGTCTCCCTTGGGGTGCTCTCTCTGCTGCCCCCAAACAACACTGCATTATCTCCATGTTGATAAGAGTGTCTGGTACCCGATTTTTTTAATTTTTACTTTTAGAGAGAGGAAGCAAGGGAGAAAGAGAGGGAGAGAAACATCAATGTGTGGTTGCCTCTCTTGTGTCCCCTAATGGGGACCTGGCCAGCAACCCAGGTGTGTGCCCTGCTGGGAATCCAACCAGTGCAACCTGCGGTTTGCAGGCCAGCACTCAATCCACTGAGCCACACCACTCGGTATGCTTCCCGATTTTTAAAAAATCTCCTTTCTCTTCTCATTCATAGAAAGTTTCTCTGTTAACAACACCAGAAACCCAGGAACCCTAGCCTCCCTCCATCTCCTACACCCCAATCTGTCATCTGGTCCTATCAGTTTTCCTCCCAGATCGTTCTGATCCCTTTGTACCTCTTCCTCCCCACCTCCTTACCACTGCCCTGCCCCAAGGCACCAAGAGCTCTCACGATGACGTCTGTAATCCAGCTGGTCTCCTTGTGCCCTCCAGTCTGGCCCCTTCTAACTGGCTCTCCATACCTTCTAGAAAAGATCTTTTCAAAATGTGACTCTGCACTGCATTGTCTGTTTCTTCCCTTGCCTCTACACCTTACTGCCCTGACCTTACTGACCGTTCACTCTCCTGAGGCACCTCCTCCTTCCTCCCAGGCCATTGCACCAGCCGTCCCCTCCTCTCGCCTCATTACCCCTGCTCAGCTTTCAACTCTCAGCTCAGAGCCCACCTCCCTACCTAAAGTTGTGTCCCCGTTATATATTCGTGGTACCAGGAACCTTTTCTTTATTTCATTTTTATTTTTGTCAAGGTGGTGCGTGCTCATGGTTTAGGGTCAAATGGGTCTATAAGGCCTATTCCAAAAAAAAAAAAAAAAAAAAATTTTGCTATTATTTTCCCCAGAGGCATCTACTTCCAACTCTCTGCTGGTCCCTTTGGAATTTATCTTCGCTTGTGTTGCTGCTTCCTAATCTTTCAGTTTTGCATTATCTGTTGACTTCTCACTGTGGGTATTAGTCTGTTCCCTCCTTCTGCCCCCTTGACGCACGTGGACCTTCCTAGCCTGTCCCCCTTCTACTCTCCACCAAGCCCTTTTGGAAAGCTTGATTTCTTCCCCTGAACAGCTTTCTGTTCTCCCTGGAGTTTGCTTTGTTTTCTGCATACCTACCACAAATTCTACCCCAGCTTTCTGCCAAATCCCCTCAAGAGGTTTAGGCACGTGAAGCGGCCCATGGGTTTCACCTCCCTGAAGGAATGCATCTCACAGCCTCTCACTGCGCAGGCCTGGACCAGTTGTACCGTGTGCTGGCCGCACAGAGGCCTTCCTGGGGCTTCCCATCACTGTCATCCTGGCGAGCCCCTTTGCCTTGGTCTTGTGTTCTCCCATCCCACTTCTTCCTCTTTCTTGGTTTACTCCCTCATTTAGGTTGAGTACAGTTAACCTGTGAATAACACGGGTTAGAACAGTGTGGGTTCACTTATACATGGAAGTTTTTCATCTTGTAAACAGACCACCTAAACTTACTGTATCGATACTGTCCAACCAGTACAGTATATCACTGTAAATATATATTCTCTTTCATCTCTTTTCTTAATAATATTTTCTTTTCTCCAGCTTTCTTTATTATAAGTGTATAGTAGGTAATACATATAACATACAAAATATGTGTTAACTGACTTTATGTTATCACTAAGGCTTCTGGTCAGCAATAGGCTACTAGTGGTTAAGTTTTGGGGGAGTCAAAAGTTATACACAGATTTTCAACTGCTGAGGTCTTGGTGCCCCTAACCCCTGTGTTTTCTGGGTCAGCTAATAGTTTCCTGAGAAAGAACACATAGGAGATGACCTTTCGGGGACCTTGCATATCTGAAAATACGTTCTTCCTACAACTTAGTTGATAGTTTGGTTGGGTATAGAATTCTAAGTTAGAAATCATTTTCCTTTAGAAGTTTAAACACCTTGCTCCATTGTCTTCTGGCTTCAGGTGTTTTTCTCTGGAAGGTTGTAGGAGATTCTCTTTTTCTCTAATACTTTGAAATTTCATATGATGTGCCATTTTGTGTCTCTATTTTAATGTGTTATTCTAAGCATTCCATGGGTTCTTTCAGTCTAGAAATTTGGGTCCTTCAAATCTAGGAAATTTTCTTATATTGTTTCATTAGTGATTTTCTCCCCTCTTTTTCTATCTCCTTTCTTCTTGATATCCTACTATCAGGATGTTGAAACCTGGGCCAAATCCCTAGTTTTTTAAATGTATTTCCTTCTATTTTCATTGCTTTGTCTTGTCTCAATTTTCTGGTAGATTTTATCTAGTTCGTCATTCAGTCTTTGGTTTCTGCTCTCCTATTTTGACCTTATTAAAGTGCTTTTGGTCTGAAAGTTCCTGTTTTTATCACATCCTGTTTTTATTTAACAGTTGCAGTATCTTCTCATCTCTGAAAATATTAAGTAATATTTTTTTTCTCCCTGCGTAGCCCCTTCTCATTCCAATTGGTTTTTTTCCCCTGATGGATTGTATTTTAAGAATTGGGGGGTTCAAAAGCTGATTGCAATCTTGAAATTTGTGGGAAGGACTCTTCCTCTGGGCTTCATGCTAGGGTGACCCAGTTTAGCTATCCGTTCGCTGTGTAATCCCCCACGGTACTGTCTTTGGGTCATTTTCTTCAGACTGGTTAGCTTCTCCAGAGAAGATTATTCTAATCTCCTGCCAAGAAGAGAGAGAGAGAACAGGGATCCAAAATGCTGATGTTTACTTAATCCCTCTGTTTTGGACACTACTTGCCTTTATTTGTCCTGGTTTTCCCAAGGCCAGAGACGCTCTGTTTAACTGCCTCTGATGTATGAGCCCGCAGCCTTCTGCCAGGGCAGGAGGGGCACGTCCCAGCCTCTTACAGCACAGGTGGAATCTGGGCTTCTAACTGCTTCCTGAACAGACTTTCAACCCATCCTTCTTGCTTGTCACCCCTTCCTGCTTCCCCCTCTTCAGAGCTGGGCAGTGCTCCTGGCTCCTGAGCTTTCGAGGGGTCTATGGTGAAGAGTGGGGTGCCTCCTGGCCTCCTCTGCTGCTGGGGGGACTCCGTTTCCTTGGTCCTCGAAGATACCTACACATGTCCCTTGGCTCCCCAGCCTCCCATGCGTGGTTGCTCTTGCCCCTCTCTCAGTGTCCCATCCTTGATGGGTTTTTCCTTCACAGAAAAATCCCTTTACTGAGCTGCTGGGGGAGGTTTCAGGGAAGAGCAAAGGTGTGACTCCAGTCTGCCACCTGTACCTAGAAGTTCCTTTCATTTTTCGCATTTCTTGTTTCATGTCACTTTGGATTTGTCTGCCTCTTCCAGTAGACTGTGAGCTCCATGAGGCCGGTCTGGGTGTAATTCATTTATTGTCCCCATCTTAATCTCTGCCCCTATTTTTTAACATTTTAAATTTTCATTGTAATAAAACATACACAACATAAAATTTATTACTTTAACCATTGGTAAGTATATGATTCGGTGACATTAAATACCTTCACAAAGTTGTATAACATCACCACTATCTATACCCAAAAGTTTTCATCATCTCCAACGAGAACGCTGAAACTCTACCTCTTCCCTCACCCCTGCTAACCTCTATTCTATTTTCTCTACCTGTGAACTTGACTACTCTGGGTACCTCACATAAGTGGATCACATAGTCTTTGTTCTTTGTGTCTGGCTTATTTCACTTAATCTAATGTTTTCAAGGCCCATCCATGTTGTTGCATGTGTCAGAATTCCATTCCTTTTCATGGCTGCGTACTATTTTATTATATGATATACCCCATTTTATTAGTCATCCCCCCACCCTGTTCTATCTTTAGTGGCTTGAACAAGCCTTGGTGTATGACAGATACTGAAAAATACTGGATGGTTCAACCAACTTCTTCCCTCTTTGGATCTGGACAGCTCCCGCCTGTCCTTCAGGGCCTAGCACAGGCACTGCCTCCTTTCAGGGGCCCTGGGCCCCCCCTACGTAGAACTGAGTGTTCCGTGGTGTCATGCAGCCATACCGGACTGTAACTGAGTTCCTCTATCAGGCTGGCAGCTCCTGAGGGCATGGCCAGGTCTAGGTTTACAGTTTGACTCTGGGAGTGTCCATTCAGTGAATGGGGAACCCCCTTCCCCTCTGGTTTGAAACCCTTGTTGGGACTTAGCAGGCAGCTTCCCCCAACCTCCATTCCATTCTTCTTTTGAAAGTTTGTTTACATTACAGTAGTTGTGTAAACAGGAAAAGAAGCCATTAAAAAGAAAATGGAGAAATTTGGAGAGTTTATCAATCTGAAATGAAATCAGAAAGGGAGGTTTTATTCTCTTGAGGCATTTGGTCTCTCCTAATGCTCTGAAAGCTGAGAATGAATGGTCATTAAGGATCATTTTTGTTATCAACAGCTTTTTTGTTGGCTTCCTTAAAACAGTTCATCTCTCTTCACTGAAGAGGAGCCTGGGGAGTCTTGAGCCTGGTGCCAAGGCCCCCTGGGGCTGTTGCTGGCAGAGCCTGGTGCCCATTTAAGTACTTCCCTGGGCCACCACCCCTGGCAACTGAGATGGTGGTAGTGCCACTGGTGGCCCAGGGACCTTAGTTCCAAGCTTCCTGGGGCAGGGAGGAATTGGGAGGGGAACAATTCTCTTTCTCTTCTGTGACTCCTTCTCCTCTGTGACGTGAGGAGAGTCACACCTACTTCGCAGGGTTATCTGGGACAAGCTGCCTACTATCAGGCCAGGCGCACGGCCAGGTTTGGGAAAGGTGGGCTACGGTTATTACCCCCAAACAGGTTGTGACCTGATGAAGCTCCAGTCACATCACATAGCTTCCCGTGAACCCTCCCCTGAGGGTGGCCAGAACAACAGCAAGCATCTGGAAACTTCTGTTAGGCCAGTCTCCCTGAAGTAAATGAACTTGGGTGATTAGGAAGGGGAAGATCTAAAGTGTATATGGAATTGGTCCAAACAAAGGATTTAATTCTCCAAGGAGAAAAAGACAAACAGTTCGGTAGGAAGTGGGCAAAGGGTACCAACAAGTTGGCCCAGAGGATGAATCTAGAAGGCCAGGGACCACAGGGCAAGTTTAGTGCCATTAGACTGGAGGGTACTGAAGAGTGTGGCCGAGGCTGGGAGGGGATGGGACCCACATGGCCAAAGGTCCCTGGTGTCCTGCCCTCTCCTGCACCAGATACTCGCATTTTGAGCCTGGTGTGCATAGTGTTCTTTGAGCTGCTACTACATATGTACATGTACCCACTATTTGAAAAGAAAAAAAAAAAAAACAAAGTCAATGAATTTAATGAAATTTGCTGATGCATTGGCCCCCTGGTGGTATCTAGCCAGAGGTCACAGGAATGCAGTCACATAATGATGTGTCTGTCAGTGACAGAGCCATGTAGACAGTGGTCCCATTAGATCATCATGGAGCTGAAGAGTTCCTATTGCCTGATGACGTCACAGCCCTTGTGACATCACAGGGCAATACTTGAGTCACATCCCTGTGATGACTGACGCTGGTGGGAACAAACCTGAGCTGCCTGTCCTACAAAACACATCACACATAACATACGCACAGTATATAACACTTGGTAATGCTAATAGATGGCTATTGTTCTGATTCATGTATATTCTATCTATGCTCTTAACCGTTATTTTAGAGTGTACTCTTTCTGTTCATTAAGAAAAGTTGGCTGTAAAACGCAGTGCCACGTTATGGCAGCAATAGCCTCATACCTTTCGCGTTTACCGCATCCTTTGCACCCTTTTCTCATGTGCCTGATATGATGTCAAGTCGCTTTGCACCGCAACGTGCTGCGCAGGTTTGTAGCCTCAGAGCAATAGGCTGTACCGTACAACCTCGGGTGTAGCAGGCTGTGCTGTCTGTTATGCTCACACAGCAAAGTCACCTAAGGATGAATTTCTCAGAATGTGTCCCCATCATTAAGTAGCACATGACAGTAATGCATTTATCCTTGGGGGCTGCTCAGCCCATTCAGTGGGTCCCAAACTTCCTATGGGGTCACTAAGGGAGTGGATTTTCCTGTTCCTGAAGAAGCCTCCCTGCCCCTGGAGAAAAACATTCCTAGGGTGATGCTCCACAGGTCGCAGCGTCAACCTTGGTGGCCCGCTGATACTTCTGCCTAGGAGTCTGCACTGTGCTCTTACTAACCTGCAGACTGGCCAGCAGCTTGGGATCTGCTGGTTGGGAGAAGTTTAAGGCCACACCTTTTGCAAAATTTTATAAATATATATATACATATAGAGGGTAAAATAGACATAACATTTACTACTTTAGCTATTTTTAAGTGTACAATTCTGTAGCATTAGGTAAGTTTTTGCTGTTATCCAACCGTCACCATCATCCATCCTCAGAACTTTCTCATCGTCCCGAACTGCAACTCTGTCCCCACTGAACACCATTCTGCCCTCCCCCAGCCCCTGGCAGCCAGCACTCTAACATCTGTCTCTGTGGGTCCGCCCACTCCGGGTGCCTCGCGCGAGTGGAGTCACACAGCATGTGTCCTCTTGTGACCGTCTTCTTTCACTGAATGTAATGCCCTCAAGGTTCATCCATGTTGTAACAAGGGACAGAATTTCCTGCCTTTTTAAGGCTGAATAATGCTCCCTTGTATGTACACACCACACTCTGTTTATCTGTTCCTCCCTCAGTGGGCACTTGGGTTCCTTCCATCTTTCTGCTCTTGTGAATACTGCCGCTGTGAACACAAGTGTGCGAGTATCTGTTCCAGTCTATGCTGCAATTGTTTGTAAGATTGTAAGTGAGGGCCCTGGCCTGGCGGCTGTGTTGGTAGGAGTGCCGACCTGTCCACCAGAATACTGCAGGTTCGATCCCCGGTCGGGGCGCATACGGGAGGCAACTGATTGATGTTTCTCTCTCTCTTTCTCCCTTCCTCTCTCTCTAAAATCAATAAACATATCCTCAGGTGAGGATTAAAAAAAAATTGCAACAATTTTTTTTTAAAAGATCATAGGTAAGGCATTTGGCCCAGCTCCTTATTTTGCTATGAAGCCCAAAAGCATAGGGTCTGTCCTTTGCTCACAGCCAGGGATGGGACTTGGGAGGCAGCGCAAGGCACTCAGGGTTGTGTGTTCTCATGGGGACCCTCTGTTGCCAGGCTGAGGAGCGCCCCTCAGAGGCCAGGAGCATGGGGTTTGACCCTGGCCTTTCTCCTCTTCACAGCTATGCCCTTTGCTTTCTGCACGAGAGAGAAGCTTCCTTGGACGGAATTTGCCGAGTCAGCAGAGGACGGGCCCACCACCAGGTTCTGTCAGAAGGTGGGACAGTCAACTGCTCCTCAGGCAGCGCAGGTCACAGAGCAAGGCCACAGCTGCAGGGCGTGGCCTCTCACCAAGGAAAATGCACCTGTACCTGCCCCAGCTTGTTTTTCCAGATAAGATTAGATAAGACTATTTACTACCCTTTTTTAGTGTACTTTCACTTAAAATTATAGAGTGTCAGAGCCAGAGGGGGGCCCTTAATGGCTTTTTTAGGTGAGGGAGCTACAGCCAGGGAAGGGTGGCCTGGGTGACCCCATAATAGGTTCTGTAGCAGCAAGCGGCAGCGCTGGAACTTGGGGTCCAGGGACAAAGTCAGTTCTTTGTCCAGGATTTTGCTTCTCTGCTTGCTATTGGCCCAAGTTATGTAAGCGGCTCTGCATGGCCTGTCTTCATCCGTGGAGAAACTGGTTTTCATTTTTCTTTATTAAAACCTCATAATACATGTTGTATGACCTCATTTATATGAAATGTCCAGAGTGAACAAACTCAGGGAGGCAGAAAGCAGATTAGCGGTCGCCACAGGCTGGACAGGGAGGGGCGGAGAGCGACTGCTGATGAGCATGGGTTTCCACTGGGGGTGATGATAATGTTCTAAAATTGGATTGTGGTGATGAGGGTGCAAGGCTGTGAACGTACTAAAGACCACTGAGCAGCGTACTTTAAAAGAATGAATTTTATGCCATGTGAATTATATCTTAATAAAACTGTTAACACCCAAAAAAACCCTTAACATTCAAAGAGGTTACAAAGAGGAAACTTATGCTGATTCTCATCTCAAACAGAACTCTCATTTCTCCACATCCCACTGTAGATTTTAGAGGCATAATTAGGGGGTTTTCCTGGCAGAACTGTGATCGTGGTGGTTCTGTTCATTCTCAGCTGTGATTCTAAGCATCACCATTCTCCAACCACAGGGGGGAACATCTCTCACCCCCAGGCTGTGGACCCCATGCTGTGGAAGAAAAGAGGAAGGGGGCTGGCTGGGGGTGATTGTGGATTGCTTGCCTGGGCCAGGGCCCAGGGAGAGAAAAGGAAGCGTGGGAATGAGAAATGGCCCCAGGGGTCACCTGTGTGCACCAAGAGGGGCCTGGGGACTGAGAGCCACTGCTACCTGCCTTCTACCCATGTGCCTTTCCTTCTGTCCTGTCAGTAAGGCCAGAGGTAATGACAGGCTGGTTAGACTTGAGGACAATGACTGGCTGGGACTGTGCACCAGGTCCTGATGCTCTTATTAGTGACAAAGAAATTCAGTGTCGGAGAGGTTTTATATGTATATGAAGTATGATGGTTGTTCTTTTACTTCTTTTTTTAATGTGCCAAAAAACAGATGACATAAAATTTACCATCTTAATCATGTTGAAGTACACAGTTCAATCCTTACATTCGCCATGCCGTGAAACCAGTCTCCAGGGCTTTTTTATCTTGTAAACCTGAAACTGCACACCATCGACAGCTCCCCTCCACCCCAGCTGCTGGCGAGTGGGGTTTTACTTTCTGTTTTGGAGCCTGGCTGCATCAGACTCTTCACGTGAGTGGACCCACGCAGGACCTATTTGTCCTTTTGTGACTGGCTTATTTCACTTAGCATAATGTCCTCGAGGTTCACCCATATTAACGAGGACATTTGTGTGACAGGATTTCTTTCCACTTTAACACTGAATGTGTTCCATTGTGTGAACATGTTACATGTGTTAATCCATTCACCCACGGGTGAACATGTGGGTCGCTTCCACCTTTTGGCTCTGGCGAATGGTGCTGCTACGAGCAGTGGTGTGCAAATATCTCTTCAAGATCCGATTCTTCTGGGCATGTGCCCAGGAGTGGAAGTGCCGGATCCTACGGTAGAGCTGTGCCTGATGTTTGAGGAGCCGCCATGCCGTTTCCACGGGGGCCGCCCCTATTTACTTTTCCACCAGCAGTGAGTGCACAGGGACAGCAATGGTTCTTATTTCTCTGGGCTTGGGCCTCAGGACCGCACGGGCCTTCAGTCTTCCAAACAGTAAGCGATGGCTCTGAACCGAGGCTAGTTATTTAGAAGAACCACTGAATTCTTCAGTAAAAACCTATGAAGGTCAACTTGAAAGTAGGATTCTGCTACATTTATTATTTTTCCAGCTGGCAAAGAAGCACAACATGGTGATAGTGTCCCCCATCCTGGAGCGGGACGGAGCGCATGGGGACGTTCTGTGGAACACAGCCGTGGTGATCTCCAGTTCTGGGGCGGTCCTGGGCAAGACCAGGAAAAACCACATCCCTAGAGTGGGCGACTTCAACGAGGTGAGCTGCCCCTCAGCTGGCCCGCCCGGCCGGCTCGCCTTCCCACGCACAGATCCCAGCAGGCCTTTCCATCAGGGAAGTTCCATGTCGGATCACGTCATACCATATGACGCTGGTGCACAGTGTGGCTGCAGGGCTCAGGGGCCTCCCGCATTGTCCTGCATCACATGAGTAGGCAGGATTAGGAGGTGAGGGGCTCCTGGAAGAGAACAAAACACGTTAGCACAGAGTTTTTTTGTTTCTTTGTTTTGTTTTTTTAAATATTACCTGATTTAGCTTCCTGAAATTCCTCTGTGAAGTAAGTGGTATAGAAATCAAACCAAAATAAAGCATGCGCGAGTGTGAAATCATCCCCGCAGCCCCTGTCGGGCCCCTGGCCCTCCCCGGTCTCGCCCCTGCTCGTGGGGGGGTGGGGGTCCGTGTCTATGGCTCACGTGGGATCTGAGTCAGGCATTTCCATGTGCTGGTGACACTGGGCAATCACGGGCACCTGTGCACACATGTCAGGCGGGGCTTTGTGCCCGTGATCCAAGTCTAAGCCAGGGGAGCAGTTCTGATTGGTTAGTGCCAATCCTGGGGTTGATAAGATGGAGGGGTGGACATTTGAAGGAGGGAGATGAACTGCCCCTAATGCCTAAGATGTGAAATCTGAATAGCTGTTCAGGATGTGCTGTCCCCAGCCCATCGTTATGCTCCCTGACTGTGGGGGTCCTGCCACTCTCAGCTGGTCAGACAGACAAGAAAGGGCCTGGGAGCTGGCCGAGGCTCCCTGTGGAGAAAGAAGAACACAGCGTTTCTCAGTGACAGCTGGATATGAGGACAGGAAGACATGCCCCTCACCTGTTTACCCTGGGATTAATCTTTAGCTCTCTGAAGATAGTGAAGGGCTTGTCTCAGTGCACCAGGATCTGCTTCGGTGTCCACCACACGCGCACATCCTGATTGCTGCCTGACCCTGGTGAATTTCAAAATTAATGGGAGGAAGCAAAATGCTCTGGGAGCAGATCAGTGTAGGGCCCCAACCTGCCCTCTGCCCCATCCCAAGGCATCCATGACACTGTCCCAGGGCCAGCACCCTGAGGGGGCAGCTGGGAAGGGGGTGATGGTGGGACTGTTTCCCACCTGTCTGCCCTGTAGGGCCCTCCTGAGCCTGGGTGGATACCCAGGGACATCGTGGAGAAGAGCATCCTCTGGGTGTGAGTTCTAGTGTCAGATTGGCTTTCAAGAACCAGCAAATCACATGCCCCCTTGGGCTCTGGTGTTCACTGCTGGCAGGCGAGGGCTGCTCCTGATGAGGTTCTGGTCCCTTCAGCTCTAACATTCTTTATAGGAACACGTGACCAGTGAGGTCATTGACCACTCAGGTTAACACTGACCAAACTTCAGCCTTTGGGGGGACCCTGCATGACTGAAACCTAGCTAAAGTTTACCCTTGAAATACTGTGAGGAAGTTGCTTTGAGGGTTGTTTTTTTTTTTTTTTTTTTTTTTTGTCATATCACAAAAGAAATTGTGAGTAAATGCCTAAGCCACGGTAATTTCCCCTTGGGTTGGCTTGTAGTCTGGGGTTTCCCTGTGTTTCTTTATTTTTGGTTTGTTTTGGAGCATATTGGAATTGTGAACTTCAAGTTCAGTCACACCCTAGAGTGTGTCATTTTTGGAGTACTGGCGACAGATACTTCACTTTTTTCTGCCAAGTCTCAGGGAAGGGAAATCTTAAAGAGCTCAGAGGCGTCGATCACGACACGGCCCTTTGTTTTCCCAGTCCACCTACTACATGGAGGGGAACCTGGGCCACCCGGTGTTCCAGACGCCGTTCGGGAGGATCGCGGTGAACATCTGCTACGGGCGGCACCACCCCCTCAACTGGCTCCTGTACAGTGTCAACGGGGCCGAGATCATCTTCAACCCCTCGGCCACCATCGGGACGCTCAGGTTCCTGCACATTTGGGATTTGGGAGGGTTCTGGGGCGTGGCTTTGGTAACAAGCAGGTGCAGCCACCAGGACGTCTGACAAATTTGAGCCCTGGGGTTTTGTGTTGTATATTTAACCAACTTTTCTGTAAAAAAAAAAAAAAATTAGTCCCAATCCCCCTAAATTGCTACTGTGCTACGAAATACTGTCCTCAGCTATGATACAGAACCGTGAGATGATAATCTTCCCCCCATCACCCCCAGAGTTGTCAGGGTTCAAAAAAACTCCTAAAGTGCCAGAGCAGCAGGTATCTGGCCAGCACTGGCGCCCCTCCCTGCCCCCCTCGCAGCCACTGTGCTGGGGGTGGGGGGGACTGCATGTTCCTGAGCCCCCTGTCTGTGGCATCCAATGCATGGAAGGCAGACACCCAAACAAAAGAGCAAACGAAGGAGTCAGAGCTGAGAGGGCCCTTAACAGACCAGCCAAGTGGCTCTGAAACTTGTTTTTAAGCAGCTAAGTATTTTCTTCTTCAAACACCTAACACGTGTTCCGATCAAGGCAGTGGAGTTGGCTCTGGCGGCCCCCATCCCCCCACCCCCCACCGTCTTGGGCAGGACTCCGGGGGTCCCTCCTTTAACAAGGACAGGTGAGCTACGCTTCACTGCAGCCCTGCCGCTGTGTCTCTCCCCCAGTGGCTGAGCACTTAGTGGGTGGTTGCCAGGTGGCATCATTAACAAGTACCAGAGCTCTAACGGCTTGTGTGCAAACGTCTTTCTCCTCAACTCACTTCCTCTAAAGCAGGGCACCTGGGCCAGGAGGTGCCGGCCTGCACTCTCCATTGTCCTGGGCACCAGTGTCCCCACAGGGCAAGGGCTGCAGGGGGTGTCGCTGCTCCCTCTGTGCAGGGCAGCGGGGGAGTCCTGGTGGCCCACACAGTTACTCTTTCTTGTCCTCGCTTTTCTAAATTTCAGTCGAATTTCTTTTAAATGTCAGAAGATGACATTTACCTTTTTTTCTTAATTACTGTGTCCCCTTCTCAAGAGTGACATCCCCTCAGCATTCTGATTTGCACCGAAGGTCCCTTCCAGAGACAGACCCCAGACCCTGTCTGCTGCCCCAGGTTGACTGCCAGGGCTGTGCACCCGAAGGTTTTGTCCGTGTCCAGGAGGGGCGCTGTGGGGTAGAGGAGAAATCGCATCTCCATCTTCCCTCAAAGAATCTCCCCAGGGCCTGGTGGCAACTTGGTGGCTAACACAGCATCTGCCCGCAATTGTGACATAGTGGATATAGTGTGGTTGCTGGCCCTCTAGCCACAGGGCCCCGAGAAGAACCTCCAGGCCACCAGCTAGAGCAGCCCCTCCTGCCAGCCACGTATAAGGCATCATCACACTCCATCTCCATGCTGGGCCCTGGAGTAACGTGAAGCCAACACCCCGAGTACCTGGGCTGGCTCTTGGGCTGGGGAAGGCACAGCTGTGACCTCAGACTCACACAGCCAGCTCCTTGACCCTGCTCCCTTTATTAGCCCAAATTAAGCAAACAGAAACACCCCAAGATAATATGCATAAAACTGCTTATATCCCCAGCAAGCTATTAGGCCTATTAAAAATGATGGATTTTCCTTCCTTGGCTAACTTGTGCCTATGAAGGGAGTGGTGAGGCCGGTAGTTAACACAAGCAGGTCTTTTAGAAAGCAGTGTGTTTCATGAACGACTAAAATGTTTACACCTTTTGATCAGATAATTATACTCCCAGAACTTTACCTAAGGAAGTATCTAAAAGAGTAGGAAAAGGTTAGACACCTGAAATGTGGCTGGAAGCTCTGTTTATAAGAAGAGAAAAGCTGGGAGGAAGAGAAGTGGCAAAGTTAGGTGGGTTTCAGCCCATCTCTTCCAGGGGTTATAGCGGAGCCACTGAGAAGGGTCCTTGCGGAGGTAATGCAACCTCACGACAAAGCCTGTGAGCCAAAACTGATGCGTGCAGGCTGTGCTCAGACCTCCGTAAGACTTTTCTGTCAGGGATGGTCCTGGAATGTGGAAAAATTACCACAGATGTTGTATTAGGATGAGGAATTCTGAGTGATTTTCTTCAAATGATAAAGGATGTTTGTGGAATTGATGGTGAGTGTTTTTAAATACAGTGCTGGGCGAATTGCCGCCAGCTGTGCATAAGCATCGTCTCCCGGCTTCCAGAGCCGCCCATCCCCACCTCTGACACCGCTCCCACCCCATGCGCTCTGGGTTGGCAGGGTGTCCTCACCCACTGTGGGGTCTCACAGTTTTAAGCACGCAGGGGAGTTGAAGTGCTTTGCGATGAAGCGAGTCACCCTGACAATCACATGCAGCCTGTGTGGTCGAAGGTTTCTCCCCACGTGTGCGTTAATCAGAAAGCTGCTGTCCCATCCCCTCGCTGCGTCTTGTCTTCCCCCTCTGACTATTTTTAGGGGCTTGTGTAGCTGCACTGGGAACATAGCAGATGTCCCCAGCTCCCTTTAGGCTCTCCATGATTCCTGCACGTGCTGGGCTCTCACGAACCCCCAGCTTCCTTTCCCTCACTTGTTTTGAGAGTCTAAGTTTATTGCCAGCTGTGGGTTTGAGTCCTACGCAACACATCCTCCCTGGAGAATGGCGAGAAAGATGTTTTATGGCACTTGCCTTGCAACTGTCTATTTCATTCCTGAAAATGTCATTTACGGGTGTGCTTCTGTAAAAATCCTTTCTTAAAAGTTTTGTCACTTTGGCTTAGCAGCTGGGGGAAAAAAGCAGCAAATGAGTCCCCTCAATCAAGCCTGTGATTTTTTTTTTTCCAGACTCATGAATTCTCCTGAGAATTAGGCTTGTGACAAGCATCCACCCCCTCCACCTACTCTCTTGTTTAAACCAGGTGCATGCTGACAGGAAGGAAGATTCCAGGGCATTTTGCACCCAGTCACTCCATATTTCCAAGTGGGCATTATGCCTGTTGATTCAAAATCTTTTCTTTTTAAAATATCTTAATTTATTTTTAAAGAGAGGGAAAGAAACATTAATGTGAGAGAGAAACATTGACTGGTTGCCTCTTATATGCACCCTGACCAGAGACAGAACTTGTACTCCAGGCATGTGTCCTGATGGGGGATCGAACCAGCGACTTTTCACTTTGTGGGATGACACTCAACCAGCTGAGCCACACCAGCTGGAGCTCAATCCAGAATCTTACTGATGTTGTTCCTCAGATGAGAGATAATTAGCGACCACCCAGAATTCCACGAATTCCACGGCATAGTTGAGTTGGTGGGCTAGAGATGGTCAGGGTCTCTGGTTGGGGCCAGGTCTCCTGCCATGTCTTCCCCTGTGCAGGTGCTGGGCTGAGAAAAGGCCACAGCTCAGCTGTGCCTGGAGGTCGCCTCCTTCTTGGGCCACAAAGAGAACCGGGGAGCCCCTGCTTAGAGCCTCAGGGTTTAGCAGAGGAAACCAGAAAGGCGCTGGGAGATGGGGGTGAGCTGGGGAGGTGGTACCTGCTATGGAATCTACCCCTTCCCCGTCACCTAAGTCCCGTCAGGTTTACTCTTTTATCTTTGGCCTGAAATCTCTCCCAGGGGAGACTGCTTTGCAAGGCCACACCGCAGGGTACAGTTAGTGCAGGCGGGTGGAGCCTTCGCAGGGCCATGTACAAGTGCCCCAGCTCTCTTCTGACATTTTCCCGGTGGGGTTCTGCCCAGCCTGGAAAGAGGGTTCCTCACTGAGCTGGGTCGGAAGGGAGGAAGGGAGGAAGGAGCAGCAGTAGTTGTGGCATCTCTGCCACGCAGCCTGCTCTAGAAACCTCACCCACGTGGTCATTCGGCCTTGACTGCCTGTCTCCCTTTGAGGGAGTTTCAAAGACAGGACTGAGGCTCAGGGAGAGGATTTGATCCAGGGCTGCTGCTCCCCGCAGCAGGCCCTCCCCCAAAGGCTCCTTGGGCTTGAGTATGGGACAAGCCGAGGACCAGCTGGCCTGCTCGTGGATTAAGGGTCACCCACAGACACGTGTTTCCCTGGCTGTCCCCACCAAAGGCCAAAGGCTGGGAGCCAGGCTGCAGCTCAGGGCAAGCATCCCTAAGTCTGGGGAGGTAGCACCCTGGTTTCTCTCCTTTTCTCACAGTGAGTCCATGTGGCCCATCGAGGCCAGGAATGCCGCCATTGCCAATCACTGCTTCACCTGCGCCATCAACCGCGTGGGCAAGGTAAGTCCCCAAGGCCTCAACTTGGTCATGCGGCACACTGAGGAGGGGACAGAGCTGCTGTGAAGCTGGCCTGCCAGAGGGGGCCCACTTCAGACCAGCAAAGGCTATGGGAAAAGCAGTGGCTGGCCCAGGAGGACATGTCACACCTCTCCTCCCTGTTCCGCTCAGTGTGCCTGCCACAAACCCTAGGGCCCCAGAAGTGGGGAAACTGTGTCAGTCTGTTACTTTTAAAGCTATCCCTCGTCTCTCCTCTATTTTTGTCTGGTTCTGTTTTAGCTGAAGCCGTTGTGAAAGCCTCTCACCCTATCGCTACTAAGTATCTGGTTTTGTGTTTTTCTTTCTTTTTTAAATTGATTTTAGAGAGAGAGAGAGAGGCACATTAATGTGCTGTTCTGTTACTTATGCATCCATCGGTTGCTTCTTGTACGTGCCTGGACCAGGGATAGAACCCTCACTCTTGGCGCATTGGGATGACGCTCCAACCAGCAGAGCCACTCAGCTGGGGCTGGTTTCATATTTCTCCCGTTGGTCCCCTGCACTGAGCAATTCTGACTACCACACACAGTGCATTTATTACATAACAACACTCCTCATTCTTACCTATCAGATGTCAAACTCCAGTCAGAGCGCCTGGTCAGTCTGAGACAGCCAAGTTCCCTGCACTCAATCTGTCTCATTTCTGGCAACATAAAGAAATTTGGTGTTTTAATTGGTCTGCGTGACCCCCATTATAGTGTGCTGTGTGGTTTCCATTAGGCTTTGGGGGACCCCCAAATAGTATGTGGACCCCACCCCCTTGCTGCCTTCACAGACCCCAGGATACTCCAGCAGGCAAACCCTGGCCACGTCTCCCTGCAGACTATAATCTCAACGGCAAAATCCGGGTCTTCACCTTGCTTGTCAGATTCCCCACCGGCTGCCTGGCCTGCATTTTTTGCCCAGTGCTGGGGACTCAGCAGGGACATTGAGTAAGCACTTGTTGATTGCCCGGTGAGGACAGGCCATTCCATCTTCCTCTGACTGTTTCTCCCCCGACTCCGCCTCAGCCTGACTTTGTGAGGAGCGTAGTGGCAGTGCCACCTATAGGCGCATCTCACCTTGGTCTTGTTTCACAGGAGCACTTCCCGAATGAGTTTACCTCTGGAGACGGGAAGAAAGGTATGTCCCTGAGTTTCCGTGGTGGCTGCACCTGAGGAGTGGGTCTCCTTCTGGTTTGCCTCCTCCGGGCAGCGTCCTCCCCATGGACCGCGTCTGCACACCTGGCACGCCGGAGGGGTTGACTCCTCTCGGCTGTCTCGCTTGGAGTGGGAGCCTGTCTGTGCGCTGGGTATGGGTGGGCAGTGCTGGGCTCGTGACCTCCTCATCCCTGGGTGGGGGTCAGCTGAGATTGGCTTGGACTCCATCCCTCCCGGGGACTGGTGCAAAGACGGCCGGAGAAGATGTGGTGGAGTCCCTGGTGAGCTCCCTGAAAGAAAGGATGCTTCGTCCACCCTGTAGACCTCACGCCCCCCTTTCCTGTCCATCCCCAACCTCAGCTGGACAGATGTTGCAGATCACCGGCATGGGTGATCTTGGGATCCCAGAATCCACAGCTGGTTTTGATCTGAGGTCAAGTACCACCACCTTGCCTCCACTAGGAATCCCCCACCTCTTGGTCCCATCTGTCTGTCCAGGAATGTGGGAGGGAGGGGCTGCTCCCCTCTCTGAGGAGGAGTCTGTACTAGCTCAAGTTGTCCCCTGGGAAGCCAGAGGGGGCTGAGTGGGTTTGTTTCTGAGAAAAGCACTTCCTGAAAGGGTCCCGGATAACCCCACTTGAGGCCCCAGAACACCAGAGTCTCCAATCCCAGTTACCTCCCTGCAGACAGAGGTGCAGAAGATGCAGGGGAATGAGGTCCACTAGGCACCTGCTAGGTCCTGGCCCTTGCTGGGCCATGCAGTACACCCACCTGCCCCTTATGGGCCTGCAGGGCAGCTGTTAACCCTACTTTACTGGGGACCTTGGTAGGGAGTGAGGGTACAGGTGACACAGCTGACGAGGCAAGTGAAGGCAGAGCCTCCAGCTCACAGTGTGGGGCTACCACAGGAAGTGGGTGGGCCACACAGGAAGCCCTACAGAGCCACATGACTCCCTTGAGCTGTGGAGCAAAATGCCAACGCCTCTACAAGGGGACCTTTAGAAATGTCCCCAGAGGCAGAGGTGAGAGCTGTGAGGGTGACTTTTGCAGCAAACTGGCTGGGCCCTCGGGGCTAAGGAGGGAGGCAGGTCCTCTGGCCTTGGCATCTGGCAGCCACTGGGGAGGGTGGTGTGGACCCTTTGTCCTGTGCATCCCTCGATGTTCCTGCCCCCCTGCAGAGTCCACTGTGTGCCTGCAAACTCATGGTGTTTTCCTTCACTCCTTCAAAGCTCACCAGGACTTTGGCTACTTTTATGGCTCCAGCTATGTGGCAGCCCCTGACAGCAGCCGCACTCCCGGGCTCTCCCGCAGCAGGGACGGGCTGCTGGTTGCTGAGCTCGACCTCAATCTCTGCCGGCAGGTGAATGATGTCTGGACCTTCAAGGTGGGTTTCTGAGTCCCCTGCTGTTGCTCTGCTCCTCTGCTTGGGCCCCTATCCTGCTCTCAGCGCTGGGAACCATAGCTGGTGGGTTTGCCCTAGGGGACAGCCCATGTGAGGCTCAGAGTTGGGCAGAGGGCTGGGTCTCTGCCCCCTTGCAGGTCCCGGCCTGCCCAGCCAGGGCTGCTGCACACGGGAGGAACCACTGGGTGAATTGATGCCCAGGCAGCAGGCCTCAATAAATTCTCCTCTCATCTGATTTAGATTCTGGGCGCCTTCAAACAAATTAATCTCAATTTCATTTGTCCAGAGAATAAAGTAAATTAGCTTCTCTGATCCTTTCTTTCCCTCCCAGGCATTTGCACTTATCACAAGACAAATGTGGGCGTCTGGCTCTGCCAGTGGCCAGGCCCCGCCGTCTAGGCCTGCACAACAGAGGGAAATGGGTCATGCAGAGAAATGGAATCTAGGCCTGGCTCTGCCACTTCCTTGCTCGGCCAAGTTAAGCAAGCCCCTTCTGCTCCCGGGCCTTAGTGCTTTCATTTGTAAAATGAGAAGCTTGACTTGAGTGTTCCAAGCAGCTTTTGAGACCTAAGACCTGTGACACCAGGAATCCCGAGAGGGTGTAGGTGCCACCCTCCTGGAATGGGGGAGTAGCAGCCATGGGACCCCATGGAATGTGTCATCTCATCATGGACACACACAGAGATGGCTGCATTAGTGTTGGGCAGTGTTCTCACCAGTGCAGCACCCACATGTAAGCAGATCACACATGCAAATGGGGGCACATCGTCATGACTCACTGGCTTTGCCCAGCAAGCCTAGGAGGGACCAGGGCTTTGGTCCAGCCAGGCTAGGACTCCAGGCCTGGTGCAAATTAGCAGTTGGAACCAATAAAGAGAATGTTTTCTCATTAGTAACTTTTTGAAAGCAAAAGACTTCCTACGCTGTGGTGATGGGCATGAGCTCTTGTCAGGGCTTTGGGAAGGAGGGAAGGAAGGCGGGGGCATGCTGGGGTGTGAGCGCTTTGGGTGGGCTTTCCCGTCCCGCCCCCAGCCTCTCCCAGCCTCCATGTGTGTCCATGATGAGGTGCCATGTGCAGTGGATGGACCTCTAGGCCCAGAGCCAGGAGACCATGGTACAAATCCCAGGTGACCCCACTCCTGGCTGGTGACCTGGAGCAGTTACTCCCCTGTCTGGGCTGGAAGCTGCTCTGCTGGGTGCTGCAGGGCCACAGGACTGTCCTCCTTCCTGCCTTGGTGCAGGCCACACCTTCTCGGTGAACAGATCACCAGGTTCTTCCAGCAGGAGGGGCTGGGGTGTGTGAGTCATGTTAGCATCCGTGATCTTCACCCCAGCGGCACCGGGGTCAGTGCTGGGAGGTCATGCAGGGTGGTAGGGGTGGGGTGGGGTGGGGTGGGGGTTGTTTCTCTCTATTACAGTCTGAAATTGTCCTGCAGACCAGCCTTCCTGATGCATTTCTGTCTCGTGGCTTCCCTCTAGTGGCAAGAGGTGGTGGCGAGTAAATGAGGGGTGTTTGTAAACCAGGAGCCTCTAAAGTACACCCTTTTTGCTTTCAGATGACAGGCAGATACGAGATGTACGCGCGGGAGCTTGCCGAAGCTGTCAAACCCAACTACCGCCCCAATATCGTGAAGGAGTAGCCGCCCTTCAGCCCCTGCCCATCATGGAGGGCGCCTCTGCCCACAGCACATCAGCAGGTGTGACAGGCTTTGCCCTTCCAAGTTCTCCCTGATGACACCCCAAAAATGCGGCTGTCCAGACTGATTTTTAAATGTCCAGATGGTGAGGCTGGAAGGAGGACTGGCTGCTTAATGGGTATGAGGTTTCCTTCTGAGGTGATGCAGATGTTTTGGGAAGAGATAGGGGTGATAGTTACAAAAACTGTGAATGTCCTCAATGCCACCGAATTGTCTTCTTTAAAATGGTGCATTTTATGTTATGTGAGTTGTGCCTCTATTTTTAAAAAAATCCCAGGCAATGGTTGTGCAGGTTGATTGGAAGTTAGACAGATGGGATGCCCCGGTCAAGGGTCCCTCACATCCTCGTTTGGACTGTCCACACCCAAAGCGGAAGCATGGGCGTGTGTGCGCCAGTGGGAGAGGGCGAGGCTGGTGCAAGGTCCTGGACGGCCATGGGCGGAGGGAAAGGCTCTGGGTGTGTCACCCTGGTTAGTCTGCAGTCTCCAGTTATTTAATCAGACATAATCTGGGTATGGCTCTGAAGGTATTCTGTCGATGTGATTCAAGTCCATAATCAGTTAACTAAGCAGGTGAGATTATCCTAGATGATCCTGGTAGGCCTGATTTAATCAGCTGAAAGGCCCTACAAGCTTCCCCGTGAGAAAATTCTGCCTGTGGAAGGGCAGCAGCTTCAGCCCACGCCCGGGAGTTCCAGTGCGCCCTTCCTGGCAGCTGCTCGGCAGACTTCAGACTTGTCTATCCAGCTCGCATAATCATTTCAGTCAGTTCCTTCAAATAAATTTCTTACTACATATTCCACTGTTTCTGCTTCTCTGGTTGGACCCTGACTGACACAGATTCTGGGGCTGGAAGTGGCACCAGAACTAATATGTGAATTCGGCAAAGCAGTGGGACACAAAGCCAACACACAAAAGCCTGTTGCATCTTATACACTAATAATCAACAATCTGAAAAGGAAATTAAGAAAACAATTTGTTTTACAACAGTATCAAAAAGAATAAAAGACTTAGGAATTAACCAAGGAAACAAACAACTTGTATAATGAAAGCTATACAACACTGGTGAAAGAAATTAAGATAAGATATAAGTGTCAATAAATGGGAAGACAACCAAACTGCTCGTGGATTGGGAGACCTGACGTTGTTAAGATGTCAATACTGCCCTGAGCAGTTTACAGTTCAGTGTAATCCCCATCAGAGTCCCAGTGATGTTTCTTACAGAAATGGAGAAATCCATCCTAAAATTCATATGGCATCTCAAGGGACCCCCAATAGCCAAAACAGTCTTGAACAAGAATGAAGTTGGGGGACTCATACTTCCTGATTTCAAAACTTAACTCAGAGCTCTGGTAATAAAAACAGTGTGGTACTGGCATGAAGACAGACACAAACAGAAATAGAAAGAATAGAGAGCCCAGAAATAAACCTGCACGTACATTGTCAAATGATTTCCCACAAGGGTGCTGAGACCACTCAATGGGGGAAAGGACAGTCTTTCCAACAGGGGTGCGGGGACAGCTGGACATCGGTGTGCAGAAGAATGAAGTTGGGCCCTTACCTGACTGTGTGCAAATATTAGCTCAAAATGGGTCAAGGGCCTTAACGTAAGAGCCAAAACTGTGAAGCTCTTAGAGGGAAAAATACAGGGGAACCTTCATGGCATTGGATTTGGCAGTGGTTTCTTGGATGTGCCACCCAAACACCAGCAGCAAAAAGAAAAATAGGCACGTTGGAGCCTTTGTCAAAATTAAAAATTTTGTACGCCAAAGCACACTATCAACAGGTAAAAAGACAGCCAACAGGATGGAAGAAAATATTTGCAAGTCATATATCTGATAAAGGGTTAAATTAAAAAACTAAAGAACAATCTATGAAAAATGGGTAAAGGACTTGAATAGATATTTCTCCAAACATATACCCAGGGGTGGTCAAAGTAGGTTTACAGTTGTAATGCAAATAAACAGTACAATAATTAGTATATAATAATGCAAGAATAAGCTGTGTTTTGTGTGCTCACAGCTGCAAACCTGCTTTTGCCCACCCCTGTATAAGTGCCCGATAGTGCACGAAAAGATGCTTAACATCAATAATCATTAGAGAAATGCAAATCGAAACGATGGTGAGATACCATCTCATACTCATTAGGATGGCTATTATTTAACAGAAAAAAAAAAAAAAACAGAAACTAACAAGTATGGGTGATGATGAGGAAAATCGGAACCTTGTGCACTGCTGGTGGGAATGGGAAATGGTGCCGGTGCTGGGGAGCCGGTCTGGCAGTTCCCCTACAAAGCAGGCAAAGGATCACCATGTGGTACAGCAGTTCTACCTCTAGTGCTGGCCCAACCGAACCCCGGAAAGCAGGGGCACCACAAATACAGGCATAAACAAGAAGTGGTCTATACATTCAATAATGCAGTATCATTCAGGCTTGAAAAAGAAGGAAATTCTGACCCACGCTATAACGTGGATGAACCCGAGGACACTATGCTGAGTGAAAGAAGCCAGCCACAAAAGGATGAGTGCTGTGTGATTCCACTGACAGGAGGTACATAGAGCAGTCAAACTCACAGGGGCGGAAATTAGAACAGCGGTCACTGGGGCCAGGCGGTGAGGGGACTGGGAGCTGCTCTTTCGTGGGGACGGAGTTGCAGTTTGGGGAGATGACAGGGTTCTGGTGACGGATGGTGGTGATGGTTGAACAACAATATGAATGCACGTAATGTCCCTGAACTGCACAGTTAACAATGGTTAGAATGGTAAATTGTATGGTATGCAGATTTGACCAAATTGTTTTAAAAGATGTGAGGGCAAAGGCACTGGGTGGTTCTTTTCTCACCAGAAGGAGAACCAGCCTGGACGTCACCAGAGGAAGAGGGCCAGCCTTTGAAGAACTCGTTTTGCCCACCCTGCCCCACCCCCCACCAGCCAGGGTGGGGAAGTTAGTGTCTTCCTTGTGCCCCCTCCCTTAAGGAGACATCCCTGGAGCTCCGCCCCATCCTTCCCCTCCCTCACCCTCATCCTTAGAGCCCGAGGCTGTCCTGGTTTTCCCCCTGAGCCATTCCAGTTAGTGCTGGAGGGTGCCGCCTTGGAGAGCCAGGGTGATGGGTCAAGGGCCCCGGGAGTGCGAGTGTGTCTGGGAGGTGCAAGCTGAGAGCTGGGCCTCTGCTCAGGCTCCTCCCTGTTCCTCCGAGCGCCAACCCCAACCCCCCTGCTCTGGGTGCACATCAGGCCCTCAGGGAAGGTCTGTTGAGCAAAAGGAGGCAGGTTGGCTCAGCTGGGACTGGACAAAGGATATGCTGGGGACTAAGGCTGTCGAAAGAGAGATCAGCTTCTTTCCCCTGGTTGTAATGAGCAAGTACTTTATAGAAAATATGGAAAAATATGGAGGAGGAAAAGAGTCATCTCTAGTCCTCCAACCCAGGGGTAAACCATCGCTAACCCTTGGTGTATTTCTTTTCAGTCTTTTATATGCCTATTTTAAAATAATGGGGACCATAGTGTCTGTATAATTTTGTGGCTTTTCTCTTAGTTTCATTGTATAATGGGAGCTTGTCTTTCACCATACAAAAATATTTTTTAACTCTTACCAGTTGCAGAATGTTTGACATGTAGATGGGCTCTTATTTATTTAATTATTCCACTTCATTAGACATTAAGCTGTCCATTTATTCATTCATCCATTCCTTGCTATTACAAATGATGCTGGGATAAACATTTTAATGGCTAAACTGTCTTATTCTTGTCTTCTTTAGGCTAGATTTCAAGAAATGGACTTTGCTGTGTTAAAAAGCATGGACATCTCATTAAGAACGGGGGAGAGTCTGAATTTCTACCCTATTTGCAGGCTGACAAGTCAGCCAACCTCCATTCCTTGGAGGCTGCCAGAGACAGGTGGTCCTGGGTCAGAGACCAGAATAGTTTTCTACAGCCGTGGCAGCCGGAGTACCAGCATCTTCTTGCAGCAGTTCCCCAGCCGCAGTTCCTATAGGCCAAAGCAAAGAGGGCCAAGTGAGTCCTGTGGCGACTTCCCCATGCGTATGCCGTGCTGATTAATCTGACCAGCAGAGGCTGCGCCACGTGAGTTCCGTGTGTCTGGCAGCATTCACTAGTCTCCCACACAGCACTTCAAAGGGCAGAATGAGCCCCACCAGCAATGTTAACCTCAGTCCCGCCCCTCAGGGTTTCCCACCCGACAGGCTGGCCGCAGCCCATAAACTGTCAAGTCTGTCTTTCTCAAACGCTGACCTTTCCACTCGGCCTAGGTTGTTCATCCAGGAACAAAAGCAAGTGTTACACATTGTCCGGCCTCTGCTTTGGCCCATGAGGAGGAAGTCTGTGCAAATCTCTCATCTGTGCCGATGCTGGGCAGGGAGTTGACACTACCCTGAAAGCCTCCAGGGCCAATGTGGTCACTTCAGCTAAAGTCAGGGACAGATGGTGCCTTACCTTCTCTAATCAGGTGGCCACCATCTCAGGGATAACCCCCCATAGTGTGCACATGGATGACACGTCACGGGTCCTGGCAGCTCCCCTGCGTAAGCTTAGCCTCGTTCGAGTGAGCACCTCACAGCTGTCTGTGGGCCTCATAGTCTGTGGGGGCTGTTTATTTAAACATGGGCAGGTCTGATAGGATCACCGAGTAGTTGCAAGACACTGTTTCGGGGAGGTTGGCAAGCTAATATCCGGCTTTCACACAAGTATAATCATCAGGACAAATGTATCCCTAGAAAGAAAGTGTTTGCAAGTGTTAGGGTCCCCCCAGTGGGACCTACATCAGTTGGGGCCCAGGTTGACAGCACCTTCAGTGTGGCCTCCTGGCCAGCTCGTGGGCCTTGGGGTTCCCAGTTTAGTGTGAATACTCAGATCTAAGCCTTGTATTTGGAAGAACAGCTGAGGGCAGTCCGTCCAGTCTGTCCCGTTTGCCCACGCCACCAGCCGGCTGGTGTTCGTCTCCCCCACAGAGAACTGACTGAGGTCTGTAAGAAGAGGGTTTGGGGAGACATCTGGTGGTATTGCAGGTGTTTTCCCTAGAAGATACAGGAGCCGGGGACTTCCCCTGACTTTCCAGTAGACTTTGGGTCAGGTTAATGGGGACGGTGATCCCTTTGGGGTCAAAACCATCTAGTCAGGACGCAGGCAAACTCTGAATCCATTACATCTAAGGTGCTTGCAGAAGTTTGGGAGAGGTGCACCAGGGTGTGTGCGTTCTTGAGGAAGGCTTCGGAGGGGGTTGGGAAACAAGATCATTAATGATGAACGCCCCCTGACCCTGCGTCTCCTTCGGTCAAAGGTGTTTTCTTCCTAGGTGCCAGCATTGCTGCTCCCTCTCCAAGGTAGCAGTGCAGCCAAATTCCAGTAGCTCGAACGCCACCTCCCTTGTTTTCCCAGTTATCCCTTCCTAAACCCAAACCTTTCGTTTGGAAGGCTCAGTTGCAAGGGGAACAAGGGCATTTTTATAAAATGCACAGGGACCCATTATGTTCCCCACCTTGTCCCACCTGCACTGCCCTAACGCTCTCAGCAAGCCACGTACTCTCTCAAGCGGTCATTGTCTTCGGGACTTAGGCCTTGTCAGTCCAACAAGAGAATTCAAGGGACTACGCCAGAATCAAGTTTGCATTTCCAGGCGCTCTTCCAGCTGGGCTGTCCACACTGAAGGATAGATACACTGACCTGGCAGGCTCAGAGCTGCTCTTAGGGAAGGGAAAAAAGCAACATGCCCAAGAATAGTCAAGTCTGAATCCAAATTTCAACACAGGACCTTATGACCTTCTTACCACGTTCCTCCAGACCTACCCAGGAAATGGCCCTTTTAGAGACAGCTGCCTTCAGTGACCAAACTGCTCTACAAAAGTGTGTGGCCCAGGAAGGGGAGTGCAGGAGGCAGAGTCAGAAACCTTTCTGAGTTGATTTTTGAGGAGGCATTCCAGTGCTGAACAATTTCAGATGCCGGTGGGTGGCCGAGAATGTGGAGGGCCCACTGAACACCTTGACTGCCTGCTGTCCATTGTTGAGGAGCTTCTGTGATCAAAGGTGCACCCTCGTCGGGCTGGAAATGGCCCAGGGAGCTGAAGACAACACACAGATTAGTTTCAAGGGCCTCAGTGATGTGCCTCGAGTTAGCTGATTGGGCTGGAACCGCAGCTCCATAACCTGAAAAAGTGTCAACAGTGGTGAGGTACCACCAGTAGCCCCAAATGGGTGTCAGAGATACGATGGAATTAATCTGCCATGAGCAGGTTGGGCGTGCCCTGTGCATGTGAGGTGACCTCCTTCTCTGCCAGCGGCCAGCCCTTGGCAGGGAGTAACAAGCCTGGCATGTGGTGGGAGCCTCTGCACCGGGGACAGTTTTTCCTTTGTGGCACGGACATGTGTCCCCATGCCCAGCGCAGTGATCCCGGTGGGGCAGGTGGGGCAATCAGCTGTCTTTGTCTCACTGGTCTCACCGGAGCACAGGCTTCTATCATGGGCATTTGGCATGAGTCGACCAGCCAGAATGGATTTCCACAGCCCATGGCCCCCTAGAGGGGGGCCGGTTTGAGGTTTTCTAAGTGGCAGACCGAACAACAAGGCCATTGGCAAGAGCCCAAGAGTCAGTAAAAACATGCCAAGGTTTATCAGCCAGAGTATTGATTGGCCCAGGGCTCCAAGACTGGCCCTGAGTTCTACCTACTGAGCGGTCACATCCATTTCCGGTTCCGGGTAGCGCTGCTGAGGGTGAGCAGCACAGCAGCCCAGGGGACGCCATCAGCTCTCCTCTTAGTTGACCCACTGGTGAACCAGGCCCAGGTATTTTGGGAACTTGAGGTCACTGTTGAGCCAGTGGCTTTGCTTTGGTGAAGTTGGAATGTAAGTTTCCCCCAAAGGATAAGCTACCATTTTTTCATGTAAAGCTGAGGTTTCTCTTGGGTTGAGCCGGCTGGTTTTGAATGTACCATTTTTAGTACACAAGCGAAACTTCTGTGGGCTAGATGTCCAGTTTCAATGAGAGCCCACTATTAAGCTTTTCAAAAGGAGGGTGTACCTGGTGACTATGTCAGGGTCACATCCAAAACTCCAAGGTGCTCCCGGGGACAATCTGCTTGCCTTTGCTGGAGGCTCCAATTTACACACTCATCAGCCACAGAGACTTGTGGCTTAAAGGGGTCATTAGAGTGTAGGGCCCCCAAGAGCGGGTCACAGCTTGTCGGGTAGCTTCCAGCACAGTCTGTTGCCTTGGGTCCTGCTCAAAAGGTGCTGGTCAGTGGATTAGCTGATGCAAAGGACCAAGTAGGGTGCCCAAGGGAGGCAATACTGACTCCAACACCCAACGATTCCAAGAAGGTGCCAGGCCTCCTTTATGGGGAGTGGTGGATGGATAAAGGGGAAGTAGCAGATTTTCCTTGACTGTTGGAGAGACTAAGCATTGTGAATCTGACCACATGGTCCCGAGTCCCTGAATTTGATCAGGGTTTATCAGTCACCCTGCCACTAAAAGAGGTGCCAGCCATTCATTCATGTACTTTATCAAGTGCCTATCAGGTGTCAGGTATTGGAGTTGCAACAGGGGAGACAGACAGGATGATGTGGTTGAGAGGTGTGGGGAAAGGATGAGGGTGCTCCTTTAAAAGTGATCCCATTGAGCAGAGCCCTGAAGGAGGGGGTAGGAGAGGAAGCAGCAGGTGCAAAGGCCCTGAGGGAGGAAAGGACTTGAACAGGTGGGAGGTACCAACAGGAGGCCAGCTTGGCTGCCTCATGGGTCTGAGGGTGGAATGAGATGTGGACATCAGCCTTTGCAAACTATGGGACTCTGAACAGCTTGGGAAGATTGGCTCACCAGCTCTCCCAGGGCTGGGGGAAGCCCAGGATTCCACCGGCACCTATGGGAGAACCTTGGGAAACAGTACGGACATACCTCGAATTAATTGCACTTTGCTTTATTGTGTTTCGCAGATTTTTTTTTTTAACAAATTCAAGGCAAGACCCTCCACCAGCAAAAGGATTCTGACTTGGTTTATGCGGTACTCGCTGTATTGCAGTGGTCTGGAACTGAACGCATAGTATCTTCAAGGCATGCCTGTATTGAGGATGTGCATCCAGACAGGCAGCCAGGGAGAGGCCAAGAAGAAGGCGGTAGGGGATGGGGGTGGGGAGATGATGGAGAAACCACGGGAGAGGCCACTGTGCTGGGCTGTGGGAGTCTCAGTCTGCATTTCTTAGCACTGAAGTTCTTCCACTAACACTCAAGTCCACGCTAGTCCCATCACTCAGCCCCTGGGGTCAACAACTAAGCGGGGTGATGTTTCTGTATCCTCCTGATTTTCTCATTCTACCCTGAGGCAGGAGGGTGGGGGCAAGTCCCTGAGGTGTGATCCTGGATACTGTTGCTGGGGCAGGTCGGTGGAGGCAAGTTGGCAAGGAGAGGAGTGTCTGTGCTTTTCTGGGGGCTCCAGGTGGTTCTACCGCAAGCATCTTTGCTAAAAGCATTTTTGCCACATAACTAATTGGCTATAAGGCAATTTCACCATAAACAATAAAATAATAAGAAAAGAGACATTAATTAGCACGTAATAGAATGTGAAAAAATTAGTAACAAAAAATTGAAAGTGTTATTGCAAAAAGACTTCAAAGTCTTTTGTTCATAGCAATATATTCTTTTTTGCTTGTTGATTCGTCTCCTTGGTCAGCATTGCGCTTTTTCTTTTCTGCTAAAATGTCTTTCTTTGTTAAGAGGTATCAATTTCCAGCTGAAGAATCAGTACTTAGTGCTCTGGAAGAGGGTTGTGAATTAGCTGCAGCCCTTTCACAGTCGCCATAGCTCAGTACAATTTTTGGGGTTTGATGGGTGGGAGAGAGACCGTGGTCACTGAAGGATTTGCAAACGTATTTGATACATGATCATTTTCTAGTCTCGTGTGCAATCTGGCTTTATGTGTAATGCTGCAGTCTGGCTTTCCGCGTGGTTGTTGTCATCCACTATTTAAGGCCACCACTTCTACTCGTCACTGTCTGGACCATTATGAGGACTGAGAGATGTGTGATCTAAACATGGGAGTACTATGAGAATGGAGTCGATGGAGAAAGGACACCAAACTGACAAAACTCATGAAGTCTGCCAAGCATAAACCAAACTCAACCATTATTTTATTTTACAGTAAAATTGCCCTAGGGCCGATTAGTTCTGGGGTGGAAATGTTTACAGTTAAAACTCCTCTGGTGAACGTGCCTGAGACAGATATGTATGCAGTGAAACTGGGGACACGTGCCAGGCTCCCTACCTGGTGGTAGGCTCCCAGAGGCCAGCACCTCTCCATCTCTGGCTCCAGGACTGAGTTCGCTTCCTGGCTCCTCTGGCACTGGTTCGCCCCTAACGGTTGCCAGGGTTGCTTCTGACCTGGCTTGGGCTGAGTGTTGAAAAAGCAGCAATGACTGGTTGTCATTGCTCTGAGCTCCTAGCTCTGTCTAGAGCGCAGTGAGTAAGCACCTTGGGTGCAGTCTTTTTTTTTTTTTTTTTTTTT